>KB669614.1:578250-619277 GCA_000349105.1 Anopheles epiroticus
GGCAGTATGTAACGATGCAGCATGGGCGAGAAATTCATACGCTTGTGTGATTCTTTTCTTTTTCCTGATTGTTGCTTTGTGTCTTTCGTGCGAAGGTCGGCCCAGGGAGCGTCTCAGCGGGGTGGCGGGTATCCTTGAACTTGAGCTGAGAGTGCTGCTGTTCGTTGCGTGTCGCGGGTGAAATAGCATCGCCTCGGGCGCCCAGATCTACCAAACAAGCGCTCGATGCGCTCCCGCTGAGGTGAATGCAAACAGGCGCTGGGAAGCCGCTGGCAGCGGTGAATAGATGCCGTGTGAATTTATGCTCTAATTGTTGAGATCGTTACATGTTAATGTTTCGAAATATGTGACGTGTTTTGGTAATATTTTTGGGGTGATTTTTTTTTGTTGTTGTTTCGGGCTAAGGTAGGGCAAGCGACGCGCTGAAGAATGCAGGAATGTTTTGCAGCAAATAGCACCCGCATTGGCTGAGGATCATTTAATTTCACAAAAATAATATATGAATAGGCAACGCTTGCAAGGAGATTTTAAAATTAATGCGTCAAAAACAAGTCACGAGCGACTAAAGAGTTTTTGTGCTAAGATATGAGGATTTTGTGCTATTAAGTGCAAATCAATGGAACTCTTAAATAAGCCATTGAGCTTTATTGAACGAATGAAAAAATGTTTCAATGCTCAATTCGCTTGTTTACTCGATAGGGTATAGCAATTTCCATTCGATGGCAATTCAATTTCAAGCACATTGAACAACCATGACTGCTGCACATGGGTGAACAATTGCAAGCTAATTTTGAGTACCGTTACATTATTTCCATTTCCATCAAGCCCAAACATTGAAGCAAAACAAACATTACCGAATGCACTCGATTGCCCCCTTTAGCCAAGCACACTTTACATTCGAATGAGCAGCAAATAAAAATGGTGAAAACCCGTGCCAGCTCTTGTTGTTTTAATTCTGACGGAACAACTATACCGTATTGCTTGGCAAGCTCATTACCTGGGCGTGTTCCTGCTTCCACCTATTCCGGACGCTTCTGGCTATTGTTTTCCCTTCCTTTGGTGCACTGGGCTGAAAGGTGGGTTCATCAATTGTAGATGATTGGCCAGCAAATGTAGTGCGATTGTGTTTTAATTGCAAGTGGAATTTATGCGTGTGTGTTCATCCCTTTTCCATTGGATTTTGGCGGAGAACAAGAGTAACTATCAAACCTGTTTAAAAACACGAAAACCCTCAACACATCACCAGCTTCCCTCTCGCTTGACGGTGGATTTAATATACACGCACACGGACTCACAAATCAATACGCAAAACGCAAACACGGTCGCATTCGATCGATGCTTTGAGGGACACTCTCATTTGCAGCAGATCGGTCGGGGACTAGCTGCGTCCGAGTTTTCACAACCAATCCACCTTCGCACTGTAATTGGTTTTTCAATCCGTGAAGCTGATTAAATGTAAACATTTTGCAATGATTAACGAAGATTGTTCGGCGAACCGTGTCAAACCCGTGCGCACACAGCGAATCGTACAAACATTGGCGAACAACCAGGCGGTTCAAGTGCGATCTGCGAGTGTGTATGTGTTCTCTGGTTTTTCTTCCTTCGGTTTTACAAACGCCCGCGGGGGCATTTCCAACAGCATTAAAGGCAACCCCAAAGGGAAATTTGGGTGGGGTGGCGCTGGCTTAGGAATAAAATTTAATTCCAACGCTCTCCGATTTTCCCAACCGATGTAAAGGTGCCTTAATGATGTTCTTCTGTGCCATCTTTGTCGACGGGGTAAACTGGATTCACTTTGATCTGTGTGAGCGGTTTTTAGCGCCCCCTACCGGTCGCTATTTGCGTAGGGGATGTGCTAAAAGGGACGAGGAAGCGTGGGCAGATGATTAGCTTTGCTCACCGTTCACACATGCTCGGCTAAAGTGAGGTAAATGTTACCCAGCTCGTCGATGGAGCGTCGTTAACGTACGTCGAAATTCGAAACATAATTTCGTTAGCCAAATCGTTCCAACAGAGCTGTTGTTTGCTGTTACGATGGGCTGCGTTGGCAGATGGGTATCGGAATTTGTGTTTCCACCTGTGTGACCCTGGCTTACTCGATTAGTGGAATGAATTGAATGTCTGATCTGTTCAATGCCGGTGTCGCTCGTGATTGCTGTGCTCGTCTGGAACTTCAACTTAAGCGTGAAAGCAAATCAGAGGGCTGAAATAAGAACGCACACTCATAACACTACAATAATCCCATGGATAGAATTAAACTGAACCCTCAAGTGTTTGATGTCAAGTGCCAAAAAACTTTTTAATTGTGTATTCAGGCGTTTAGTTAAATTTATTAACACCGTTGCAGTTATTGAAAGTTCGTTTATTCTATACGAATGGGTTTGCCTGACATACCTAACAAATCAGTGACTCCAAAATATAGTTCATGGAAGCTACCATCTATAAACTCTTGAATTGAGGTGTAATATACAGGTACAGCTTTTTGATTTTTGATTTTTGATGAATTTCCTTGCAAAAGCTTTTGGAACCTGAATTTAAAATTTAACAACTACATTCACCTTCGGAACAAGGAAGATTTTTTACAAAACTCTCAGAAAGGATGAAGATCTGTAATAAACAAAATCCAAGAAAGAAAAACTGGAGTTTGAAATTGACTGTTATGTATCACATCTCATTTTATTATATTGTTTATTTTCTATATAAAAAATTAGCTTATGCTACCTACATATAATCAAAATTTTCCCTGAAGCGAGTCTTAACAGAACTATTTTCGAAGAATCATGTAGATCAGACCAAACCAATTTGTATATTTCATTGGTCATAAACTTTTTCAGCACATAATTCCACACATCAAAACAAAGGACACCCTTATGAAAACTTTCATCTTTACGAGAAACATTCAACATCGCCTTCAACTAAACAAACTCTTTTTAAGCTGCTGGACAAATCCGTGCCTCTTAGAATACCCTGACACGTCGGTCCGATTCACTAACAGCTCCCGATTAAAATTCCACCAGCTCCACTCACGCATAATGCCCGCAAATCCATTTCCAATAAATTTCCAAGCCCACGCTAGTCGCATTCTCGAACACCAGCGTGGGATTCGCCAGCGAGCCCGGATGCTGTCCCACCCTGTGTGAAAGCAATACTGATTTACGTTTCGCAAAGCGGAGGCCTCAAAACTGATCAATCCCATCCCGGGCGGGCGTGCGTGCGTGCGTGAGTTGTTGGTCCGGCAAGTACAATTTACAAATCGGCTTATCGGAGGTCGTCGCCGTTTGCGCTCAAACCGCTGCGAGATTGTAAAACGGCTTAGAATTTTTCGCTTCATTTCCGCGCTGCATACGCTGCTGTGTTTCGCCCGAAAATCCTGGACCACTGGTCGGCAGCAGCAGGCAGCAGGCACACCCGGTCCTAAGCTGCCCTCCCAGCGCTAAAACTATGCTCGTGATGTATTCCGATACCGGTCGGAGGCCGATCGAAATAATGAAAATTTCCACTCGATTTCCAACGCCACGCGTGCTTGTGTGTGAGTGTGTGTGTGTGTACGTGGTGCCAACTGGGGCCGTTGGTGAAACACAATAGCCTCGCCATTAAATGTGGAAACTAAGTTTAGCTCCACATTTCGTGGCAGGACATGATACGAGCCAAAATTTAGGGAGCAGAGGAGAAGTCTGCCGGGCTGATGTTTTCATTTACCCATGTCCATCAGAATGCCGCTCACCCCGTAAGGGTCGGATTGAAAAGCAGGGACAGGGGAGGGTGGGGGGAAGGGCGTAGTGTGTTTATGAGTTGGTGAATTGTGAACACAAAAGCCACGCCACGGCTAAGAACATGCTTTTGCGAACGCTTGCCCAACGCGGAACGTACGCATATTGTATCGGAGGTACAATATTCTAATAAACAATCTCTATGCAATCATCGGGCTGGTTAGAAAAGGGTGTTTGGGGCTTTCGGGACCGCCCGCACAATTGATCCAGCAGCTCCTGGCTGTGCCGTATGTGCTTGTGGGAAAAAAAAAAAACAAAATTGTTGAGCGCTGGCGGACGTCAGAACAGTGCGCGTTTTGGAATTTTGAACCGAGCGTCGGCAATTGAATTTCGATATTATAACGCTCGGTAACGTACGCGCCAGGAACACGGGCAGACGAGCGCACGCACCATAATCCCATTTGCTCGGGCAGCATAAAACCCTGGTGGAAAATGTAATTTCTCATACATTTTCCAAAAACAAAAAAGATCTTATTACGCACCCGAACCCGAGTGTGGGAGTCTGATGCTGCTAATGCTGGGTTGGGTTTTATGGGAATGGTACGAAAAATGCATCCAATGCTCTACCTGGTCGGATGCGGAAAGGGATGTGTCTTCGCTGTGCGTATCGGTTTTGTGCGGGTAGGATTAATGGCAGTAATACCCTTCCATGAGGGGAACACTGTGGCACTGATGAGCAACCACTTTGATTGCATTTTCCGTGAAAACTTTTGCGTCCATCGTTGTCGACTTGCAGCAGGTTGCATATTAACAGACGTTGATAGACGTGTGCAACTATAGAACCCAATTGGGACCTTCGTGTACTATACCCCAAGAGCTCCCTTAGTATTGTTATGAGATTACATGGGTGCACTTTTTCCTGGCTTGTAAGTTTTCCGAAGCGAAATATGTGCTTTTGAATTTTCCTGAACTACATACCGTTTTCCAATAATAACGCACGGTTTGGTAATGATTTCATGGGAAAGAAAATTAAAATCTCACTCACGTTATTATGTCCGCAGGTTCGGCACACAGTTTTCTGGCAAAGAGCATCTGATTCCATTTTTTCCGTGGTACCGTACGGCTGGGAGCGTTTTCCGAGGATTCAAACAAACCTGAAGCCCGCCCGAAAGACTCGTTTCTGCCGAAAAGATAATACAATTTGAAAACGTTTCATGGAAAGCGATGTGATTTTGTAGTTTTTCCATGTTGATTAAATGTTTTAATGAGCTGATGAGGAAAGTAGCTTCCGGTGGGTACTGGAATTGAATATTTTTGTAAGTTGTAAGCTATTGTTGGAACATGTTTGTTTATAGGACAATGCGTTGTAGTAGTTTAGCTTATTTCACTACTTCCAATCAAACATGCCGTACATTCAATCAACCGCAATAATAAAACTTTAGAAAAATCAAAAGATGCTCTCCACTTCAACGGGAATATCCCAACGGATGAACGGTGATGCAGTGCAAAAAGAATGCATAAATGAACATAAAATTGCCACAAGGGGAAGCCTATCGGTTTATAAATAAATTCCCATCGATCAACCGATGCTTTTGGGTGGTTTTTCCTTCCCTTTCTGCTGTTGTGCCTTCTTCCATCCTCCGTCCTTTACCACCCCTTGCATTCATTATGCATGCTACACGCTTTATGACATACGCACATATTTACCTTGTTCCGGTGCCGCTTCGTGGCCGCGCATTATTATTTCCCCGGCCGTAATGTTTCGCAACTATTTCCGCAAACCGCCGAAGCGCACAGCGGAATACACGGAGAAGGCGGAGGAGGAAACAGGTTGCCCAGGGGCATCCGAAGGGTAAGAGCCACACTGTGTTGGTTTAACTCGCAAGGAATGAAATGATATTCTCATAAATTTTATTTGCTGTGGCTTGTAATTTGAGCACTCTTGTGCACGCTCGTTGTTTTTGTGTTGAGTTGCGTTGGACGAGCAGGGCATGGGTGGTTGAGCTTTATTGTGCACGCGATGGCAGGAATGCGTTAGTGGGATCAACAGGAATGAAAATTACAAACAATTCAGTGCCGCAGCTTGTTATGCTGCACGGTAAATCGAACAATTGAACCATTACATTCACTTACGGTTACGCTGGTTACGTGGTGTGCGTGAGGGCTTTAATTCGTTAAAAAGTTTGGGTTGCGTTTTAAGGCGCGGTGCCGCCTTTAACGTTTCGGTTTAATGTAATGGGCTCATTTTTTGATGATTTTATCAGAAGAGAAACTATCTCTTCCTGTACATGAGATATCCAATTTCGCCCCTCAGAATCCTTCGTACACTAAATCATTGAATCGTCTGGCTACGACGGCTGCCAAGACCGCCCATCCGGAAGTGGATAACATGTACCGATCGTTCCCATGTCAGACACAGCCTTAGCACACGGACCTGATCTTCAAGTCACCAGCTTCCCTCCCAGAAGTACTATTCTCCCAGTCTCGAGAGGGACAAAAAGTTGGAGCTAAAATTTTGGCTACGGCCCCGAAACAGGACGGACAGACTCGGACAGACAGACGTCCTGTCCATCATTTGTCTCCATCCGGTTTCGCAACACGATGTAGATCTGTAGCCGGCCTCAGAAGTTCCTTTTTCCTGTCCAGTGTTGGACTGTATTTCATAGACAACTGGCAAAGTGGGTGTCACTTCCGCCGGTACGAGAAACTGGACCTTTTTTGTGTTGAACAGGGCGCACACCTCCGCTCACCGTCGCCCCAAGCATTGGTCCTGCCAAACATTGGTGTGGACCATTGTTGGTCTGTTATGTGGACGTTTATCTAGTGGCAGACGAAACGGAGGAGCGAAGATGAGTGTTTGCTGTGAGGAAGATGTTATCCCTTGTAAATGCTATCGTTTTGAATTTGTGTCAGCTAAGATTTGTGAAACAGTTTGGGGAATTTATTCTCATTTGTTTGGCTATTTTGTTAAACTCTAAGTTACTTTTTAAGGTTCTTATTTATGTTACGTCCAAAAATATTCTACAGATATTTAAACTTCTGATAAAAGAATACTGGAACATCGAGAACAAACATTCTCGTTTTGAAGACAAGGTGCCAGAGCCTTTTCTCGTCCACTAACAAACAACAACAAACATCAGGCAGCAAATTACTTTTGGGTTCTATCTATTTTAATAATTTCACCAGCAAAGTCATAAATTTACCAAATGTCTATGTCCAGTCGCTGTCACAGTCGCCCTGCTACATGCCTGCCGGATATTGGGAAACTTCCCTCAGTCCCAACAGCGTTCGGACGTAGACTACGCACTCTCCTATACTCTCAGGGCCCCCTCCCTTCCACCCAAGCTAATTCCGGCTCTATCAACTTCGAAAAGCGATATAAATAATGTTCTTCGAAACTAATTTCTTTCTTACCAACGATGTCACTTTTTCCCCACCCCGAACTCCAAGAGCTAATGCTCTGCATGGAGATGCGACATCTTCCCGGACATTCCTTGTCTGGAATGGAGGAGATAACAACATCTTCTTCCCCGAGCCTACCACTCGCAGGGGATGTGAAGCCAAAAAAGAGGCAGAAGCAAAACTTCATGATCATTGGACTTGATGGAGGCCAAATTGGGTCGACAATCCTTCGGTCAATCGGAGTCGTCTTCTCCCATGCCCACGCCCACCCGAGAATGTGATGTTATTTGTATTGTGCTGTGCCGAAAATTTTGCAACTTGTCTACCAGTGGGGGCCTGGGACTCGGGGCTGGATCTAGGAAGTGGAAGAAGTGGACTTAGGATATGAGTGATTAATGAGAATCTAGATTATCGCACCAGGAGAGTACATATTTTACGGCCGATTGGACATCGTCGTTCAGGACGCACTGGTACGCTTGTGCATCCGGTGTTCGGTGGGTGGTGGGACCGCACCCATCTCAGTGTGTGGGAGGGACCTTTGTGACAGGGGCTGGGATTTACTCGTTACATCACCTTCGGCCTGAGAGCTGCAGATGGGTGAGATGATACGCACGCCGGGACGGGCTTATCCAGGGTTTTTATTTAAATATCATAATTTAAGCCATCATAATCATTTTGACTTTGCAGCCCGGAGCGGTTCGTTCCGATGTCACCGCAAAGAGTGAAGTGTGGGCTTCTTCAGCTACTGGTGGTAAATTTATGATGACATGGTGGCCGGGTTGCCACCAGTGTATGAATGCCATCGGAATAAATAGGTGTCTGCAGATGAGCCACCACACCCCGACAGGATCTGATGCGTGTATATGTGTGTGAGTGTTCAAGAGTGGGCGACCGCAAAGCAAAGCTCTTTGGGCATAATTAATTACCGTAATTATAACGCGGCGCCTTTCGACGGCGCTTGAATTGTGGTGATGAAAGGGTTAGGACATAAACCAATGAAATGCTTTCGAGCGTACTTCTCACACACTTTCACGAATCGTCATCCTTCTCCGGGAAGCCGGGACCGTGATAAGTAGGTCTTTGTCGCTGTGCATAAGCCATTGCTCGTGTGTTGTTTGCCTGTGGGTAGAAACACCGATATTCAGCTCAAAGCAAATGCTTTATTTAGTGTTTTCAGAACAATAAGGATATTAATGCAAACAATCTTGTTGGAATTTCTCGCCCAGTTGGTAATTAATTTCCTCACAGACTGAGAACGAACACAATACTCTCGCGTGACCACACTTCTGGGGGAATACATTGTTTTGCAATGGCTTTGAATTTGCACTGCCTAAACTAACTTCAATCGGAAGCTTTCCGGTAATAATGGTAGTAAAATGATTTTTTTCATCTGTAACCTATCAAATTATGACATCCCCAGGGAAGGGAAGCGTCTGATAATGTGTGTCGTTATTTCTATTGGGCACAAAAAGCTAAAACAAAGCTGCCCGGAAAACGGAAGTACACTGCTGCGGAGGTGAACCAGTGGGTGCAAATGGTCGATCGTTAAACTTTACAGCACCCACTCAGCTTCCGTTTGCTTCTAATTTTCATGTAGCACAGAGCGGAAAGTTACCACAGCGTGTGGCAGGCAGAAGGGACCGAAAGTATCTTTTTTACTACTATCCACCGAGTTCCACCGGCCGTTTGTGCGCGAATTACTGAGCGATGGATTACGTACAAGAAACGAAAAACACCTTTACGATAAAATTTTACGATGCACTTCCGGGCGCACCTTTGACCACCCATGGGTCCGACGGCAGGAAGGATTCAACAGTATCGGAGTTGGGCCGGGAGCGTTAGTGCACATGAGGCAAACGAAAAAAGCCTTATCAAATGCAATCATTTCTTCCGACTTTAACTATTTCCGGTTTTTATTGCAATGACCATATCGTAAAACAGCTTGTTCGTACGCCGTTTCTGCCCCGGACCATATAATCACTCGATGTCGGCGCATCCACAGCCGATGCATGAAACCTACCGAGAGCGGTTCCACTATATTCCCACCCGCGGGTGGGAGCAGTGAGAAGCTGTGGAAGAACTTTATCTCTTAATCTCGATGTATCTTCGGCTGCTGTGCAACGGAGGGGTGGAAAAGCGAAAAGAATTGCCCGGAAAACGCTCGAGGGCTTCCGTCTTTGCAACCATAAAGGGCTCAAGACTTCTGCAGTACTGCTGCCGTTGTCCACCGTTGTCCAGCCACGAGAAACCGTGTGCTCTCGGTGCACTCGGTTAAAAATCCATTCCAGCGGCAAGGCTTGCAAGAAAGAAAGCAAACACAGGATGGAAAGGGGGGGATGGGGAGGATGAAACGACGTGTGTGGTATTAAACTTTTCCTATTTGTTCCCATATGCCCGCCGGAAAAGCGATACACTCCAACTGGAAGTCGATCGTGAAAACTGAACAGCAGAGTGAATTTCTTCTTCCACCTTCTCCCAAACGCTCCCCTCAAACGGTGGCAGGCGTGTGTGTGTGTGTGTGTGTGGTCAAACGTATGAAAGTTTTTCGTATCAATTTTGGCAATTTTAAACTCAACCTCATAAGAGCAGGAAGCTTTTAAGGGATGGCCAGACCAACGGGGGAAAAAAGTGGACGCTTCTTGCCGAGTTTAAGATCCTCATTTCAATGCATCGATATTAAACAGCATGTTCTTACCGTTATACGGCTGCGAAACTGCATTTTGCATGCCTGTGTGGGCTCTTTATGGGGAGAAGGTTTCAACGACTGGACAGGCGTGTAGTTAAATTGAGAACATGATCCCATTTGGAGTCTTTTTCTTTGTTCAATCGGATCGACCATCGCTAGCCAAACGTTGTTCGATATAAAGTTTGAAATCTATATGGTGGAGATGTCGGAAGTTAACAAGTTTATAGTTGGGAACTGTGCTTTCGTTTCTTTTCGACGGTTGAGAAGAGTTTTATGGAGATCAATGCTCCTATACATTTGCATTAAATAAGGTGTTAAAATATCTTATAGCTCAGTTTGACGTAAGAGTTGTCTGGTAAGTCTCATTTCATATTTATTTCTCGTTGATCAAAGCTGGTATAAAAACCTTATAGAGAAAGTTCCTTTGTGTGACTCAACAGTTCCTGCTGACACTGCAAACCAGGAAGGTTGTCACGTTCGATGCGATAATGTTTTCCGACCCGTGAGAACGATGCATTTACCAAACAAACAATCGATTAAATCGATACTTTTAAACAGATTTAACCTGCTTGCTCTGCCGCTCCCGGTGCTGCCGGTTCCGGTTGACAGAAATCTGTGGCAAATGTAAAACACACCGTAAGAACTCTTCCATCCCGAGCGCCAGTACACATTCTGCACAAACACTCCACTGAAGCTTTCGCTGCTTCTTCTGGAAAAGCTAGGCAACGGTTCCTGAGGAACAGCACCCGATAAGGCTAACGCAAACAAATCGTCTGCACCAGAAGCATCAGAAGCCAGCCTGATCCCTGGCCAATCACAAAGAAATGCAGTGGGTACATTCTTCGCCTTTCCGAGCGCTTCCTGCCCGGCCAATAAACGCACATACGTGTTCATCTTCGGGCTCCCCTTGCGCCCTCGCTTGCCATCTCGCACCTTTGCCCACCCGAAGGTTTTATATTCAAAAGCAATTTTACGCCAGAGTAGTCTGTAAATATTTATGCATAATAATCTTTCCCCTATCGTCATGCAGTGTGCACTGGTCCAGTGTTCGCTACAGCTCGGTGCAGCCTTACACGCACACATACACATCCAAACAGACACACACACACACACACACACACACTCGTGGGCAACAGTGGTGTTGTAACTAATTTGAATGTACAAGTGCCGATGATGTTCTGCCATTTTTGCCAATTCGCTTCACCGAGGGAAACGAGGGAAAGCTCTCGTTGTAGGATGTTCCAGCAGCCTTACCAGGACTCCGTCGGCATATTTCGTGTTGGGAAGGCCTCGGGATCCGCTCCGTCAGCGTACTGTCCACTGCGTACAGAACGGTGGTCCATCAGTGGAGGCGGTTGTTTGGGGGAAAAATTATCCTGCGAAAGAGTTTTCCCATCGTGTGTGCGAGCTCTGCAGGAAGGAGTCTACCTTTTCCCTCACTTCCTTCATCTGGTTCCAGTTGGATCGGGTTTTGTCCTTCCAGCAGCGCTCGCTCCTAAAGGTAGACACCCTCACAGGGGACAACGTATGCACATAATCTAACAGTTGAATGGATCTCCTCCCCAGTCTCGTCGCTCACTCACTCGCAGCATATTATATGCAGCTCCATTCCAGCGGACGACACATCCCTGGAACTCTTTTCTGCATCATCCTCGAAGCAGCAGCAGCTGCAGTAAGCGTACGACTGCTGTGGGTGAATAATTTATGACAAGTGGTATCATCTCGTCCCCGCTCCGCCACTTTCCAATACCTGGCACGGTGCATGGGAACGCAATCGTTTAGTAAGTTTGTAGGATATTTTTACACACTCCCAGCTTGGTAACCCGACCGCACCTCCCAGGAGACTGTCTTTTTGCGAGCGCATGGGAGCGAGGGTTTCTGCCGCATCGGTTACATGCTTAATTGGGTCAGCCCATTGTCGTATGTTTCAATCATCTCTTGAGAGTAGAAACACCATCCCCTACCTCCAGCACCTAACTGCAAATGCACTTGTTAGATTACGCTGGTGAAGGAGAAGAGATTCTTCATCTTCAGCAGGAGGCGATGCCACAACCGCCGGAACACATACACATGCCCCATGAAAAATCAAACCCAGCTGGTTGCGGTTTTCAGTGTAGCAGTTTGTCGGTGAAAAATTAAACAATTAACGCAACCACAAAACCATACCCACACATACACCGGCACGTACATACTTTTATCGCTGCGACAGCAAGGCAAAAACCCAATGATAAATGTACCAGCTGTCGCACAGGATGCGTTGTTTATCGGTTTGACTTGCTGCGGCTCTAGCGAAATAGGGGGAACAGGGTCGTAAATAAAGGGGGATGTGAAAGCTCATAAAATAGGGAGCAGGGTTGGGAGAGTAGTTGAATAATGAAGCGATTCGATGGTGAGTAAAAGTACGTTTAAAGGTTTCTTCAAGCTTCAGCGCAAATAAGGACTTTGTTTTCTTCGTCCTAAGCACCCTGTTGTACGTAGTGATGCTTGTAAACCAATCTTACTACTTTAAAGTGTATCCTATCCTACATAAACAGGTCCTACCTATCATGTTTAGCCTTGTGCGAAGCACACATTTATTCAAAACTCTCATCTTAATCGAAAACGCTTAAATGTAGGCAATGTTTATGAATTGGCCATTTTTTTCACATTCAGAGTTCTACTCATTAAGCGGGGATTAAAATGCAATTAAAACATCGATGTTAGGTACTATGTTTCAAATCAATGACAAGTAGTTATTAAAAGCTGTTGACAAATGCTTGTGGTTCTAAAGACAATTGTTGATCAACTTTAAAGTAAATTAATCTTCCCTTTCCTGAACCATAAACGCCTAAATGTATGCAATTGTCCTTTTAAAGACTTCTCCTCTCTATTTAGCAACCGATCTTAAATGCGTTTAGAAGGCGTGAGCTACAGTAGAAACAGTTTAACCAAGACACGATTTTCACATTGCCAACTCCCCTTCCCACTCCACCATCAATACCATTATTTCAAAGAAAACACCCTCCCGCAAGTGCAGTAACCATCTCGATGCGGTTGAGGCTAGTATCGATATACAGCAAACCGAACTAAAGTACGTGCTTCGGTTTCTATTTCCGGTACGATGTAAGGCTTCTTGCTTGTGTTTTTTTTTCCAGTGACCCTTCCATCCATTTCCTTTGTGAAAAGCAGCATTAAAGGGACCACTTGTCGTTGGCCGGCAAACGTCATATCCTGTCCGATCCTGTCTGTAATGATTTCCTATTGAGCTGACACTATGCATCGAACAGCCTAACCCAGACAGGGTAATGAGCAATGCAAAACGGACTCCCACTTGTCCCGAGCGCCGGAAACGAACAATCTACCCCTCCTCTGATTGACAGGACCAAGTGTCCCACGCAGAAAGTGTTCATCCGGTAACGAGACAAACGGTTACCGCCGCGAAACTGGAGCAAAATCAATTTCCATCCGATCTTCAGCCGGCGGGTTGAAAGCTACCGTCAATCCACCACAATTCGTGCAGGTAAACTGCTTAACATGTTGGCCCGTTGAGAGGAGGCTGGGATGTCAGGGAGCGTGTGTGTGTGTGTGTGTTGGTGATGGGGGATAGCAAACTCTATCCTTCATCATCATCGTTCTCGCACCTTCTCGATGGGGAGTTGTCTGTGTGGGTCCTTTTCGCCGCCTTCGTTTCGTCGACCGCCTAAGGAAGGAAAGCACGCTGCAGTACCTCCATCAGCCCGGATGCGACGACCGTTTGGCTGTTGGGCTGGGCGGATACGGCGGGGGAAAAGAAAAAGATTCAAGATAATTGGCCAAGTATAACAACAAACCTCCCGTAGCCACCGTTCGCTGGCGTGCCGTAGCCACTCGAGAGACAGAACGTGTCATGTGCCGGGCGTCTACCGGCGGTCTCGGCCCGAAAGATCGATTTCAGTGGCGCCGCTTGTACTTCGCCCGCTGAAAGCACTGCAAATCCTGCCTCATTACTAGCGATTTAAGTTTACCTCTTTCGTACGCCGCGCGTTCGCCCTGCCGAAAGAGCAGCAGCAAGGTTCATCTTCATCGTACCGAGTCAAGGCGTCGGTGTGGTGTCTTCGTAATTGGGTGTTTTCAGTTCAAGCTGTGGCGGCGCGTGTGTGTGATTGGCGATTGTTCATCCATTCTCCTTTTTTTCTCAATGGTTTGTTCGCCCCTGCGCCAGCTTCTCTCAATTGACACTTTTCTTCATTAGCTTCATTGTTTTTCTTGCACTTTCTGTTTTTCGTTGCAGGTGAGTGGGTCTGGAGGTTACTGATGCTGTTCTTTCTGCTAATGAGAGGACGAGAAGGAGATTCTTATGTGTTCTTTCACCTTTTACAATGTTGGAAGTTCTTCGGCGATTCTAGTTTTGGTAAGAAGATTTACGTTTAAATATCGATAAAAGCATTGACGTCTGTTCAGCTTTCAAATAAGCAGTTTGACTACACTCTCGAGTACAGAAATAGATCGTAATGGTAATAGCATCACTCGTTTTACTACCTTCATGAATTATAGCTTTATAATTGAGCACTTAAAAACGGGTTTAGAAAGAAACGACGCCGGAAGTAATGCTTCAACACGAGCCCGTTAGTTCTTGTTGCGGAGTAACATAATGGCGGCCAATACCGTAAGTGATGGGCCTTTTGCATGTTGATAATAGTAGGGAGGCATTTTGCTCCAATTAAATTGTTTTTTCCAGAACATGGCAAATCTGTGTTCCAACCGTTGGATACGATATATTTGAGAAATTCGTAACGTTTGTAATTGTTCCACGGCTACTTCTTGATTCGTTCTAACTAGCTGGACACTAAAGCTTTTGTAACGCTGCCCTTAAGAAGATTCGACCCGATGAGCTGTTGACATTAAGCTTCCAATTACGTCAATGAGGAGATGGGCATGGGCGGACATTCCTCTCCTTCACACACTCTCTCTCTCTCTCTCTCTCTATCTATCTATCTATCTATCTATCTATCTATCTCCTTCCTGCACCTACTCTACGAGAGCTCATAAACATGCCAACCGTACATCTCGACAGAAGCGCCTGTCACTCATTAAATCTAAGATTTCAGCCTCATTAAAGCGTTAACGTCTTCCAATAATGATTGTTTTCTTGTTTATGGCTCCCGGGCGCCGGGTAACGAGTCCTGCGTCTAGCAACGAATGGGACTTGAGGTCGACTAACGCTCGATTGCACCTGTCAAACGCTGTTTCTCCGCAATAGCCGGTTTGCAAATGAGGAAATTGGCATTTCAGCCCGGGTCTTTACCACTTCCGCCGCACATAGAGAGAGAAAGGGACAGGACCGTCGCACGCACTCTGCAGACACTGCAGACACACTACACTACACCATCTTGAAGAAGCTGAATGGGCAACATACTAAGACGCTTTCTAGCAGCGCCATATTGCAGGCACACGGTCATAACGCCCTAGAGACAACACGGCTACACGCGCGTGCTACACTAACAAACCCTCCCGGCGGCTATGGCCGTTAGGTCATGAGTTTTCCTCCCCGTCTCTTTCCATGCCCGCCAAGAGATCCGGTACGGTTTGGTGTGTAGTGCAGTGTGTCCCTAGCAACGTTCCTTCGTACGAGAAATTCCGCACCAGACACACAAAAGAACACCGGTTTCTACACCGGTATTGCGTGCGTTTTCCTACTCTCCAGTCCTAACCTGCAACGAGCGAGCTGCAGTGGCGCACGGTGTTTTATTTTACGACACCATATCCTTAATTAATTTAGTTTAGAAATTCTATAAATCCTCTCGTTAAACTCAATTTAATTACTGACTCTCTACAATCGTTAAAACCGGAAACAGGTATATTCCCTATTACGCCCGCGCGTCCACCCTCGTCCTCTCTTCGTCCTCCCTCGTGAAGAAGTTGGCCAAGGTATTCTGACTTTGCAATCATCTTTTCCCTCAGCTACTTGGGTAGTGCTCGGCTCGGTGTTCTTTGGAGCAATAATTTCATCCCTCCGCGGTGCCACCGTAGCGCATGGACGGGTCTTTGCACGGCTACGAGGTACCCTGGAACCCACCGGTTATCACCTGCCGACTCGACACACTCACACACACACAAACAACGGTAAGACCGCACAACGCTTTTTGCGCACAACCGATCCGGAACGATTCGCTCGTTTGGGACTGTTTGTTGCTAATTTGTGACCGTTTGCTCTGTGCCGGGGTCGTGTCGTCTAGTTTTGCTTCTTTCCATTTGACCTCTAGCGCTAGCTACCCAACCAACCATCCCCGCCAACCCCGGTCGCGTGAAGCATAATCATACCAGCAGACAGCAGTGTTACCGTTGGAGGATTGCGTGCCGCAGTGTGGATAGTTGTCGTTTGAGTTATGTCAATAGTATGTGCAATTGGGAACCGAGTTTTGCCAGTGAAGCGAACGACGACGGTGGTGGGATTGGCTTTCGAAATAAATTAGAAGATGTGCACGGTTTCGGACGTTATGCTTGGCTCTGTTTGCGCTAGAATGTGACGTCAACGGGTTGCCTTTCGAGCATGCAATCTATAGGTACGTCATAATGTGATATCTATGAGAATGGAATCGAGCATCAGAAACCTTCCTTCGGGGTCTCATACATTCCTTTATTTCATTTCATACCCTGTGTAAAAAGTAGTCTTTTAAAATTTAACTCAATTCCTCTCACTACTCTCATTTAGCGTAGAGCATTTTCACTCGTAAAACTCAGAGCTAAGGAAATCTTACAACGATGCGCGAGCTGCATCACACTCCTTCACACTTTTTTCACTCGCACACTACTCTAACTATATTTTTGCGTTCGTTTCTTGCGAGTACTGCGACTTTATGAAGTTGTATCTTGCCTAAACCAAGGCGTTTAAATCAAATGGAAACGATTAAATGAGAAACTAACCGAATACAATGGACGGAATGAAGGTTAATGGTGCAAAAAAACGTGCTTTTTTACGCTCGTTGCTTTGTCGCGAAATTGGTACTTATATGCCTCTAGGCTTTTAATGTCACCGGCAAGATTGCGGCATATTATTTGCCCCCGGATGCTGTCTTGCCGCCCTCGCTTTTGGTGCTCGGTTTCTGGAGGCTAACGTCAATCACGGGCCGGTTGTCTTCGCTGGAATGATGACGCTGAACTTGATGCGGTTGCTGTGGCTGTTGCTGCTGCTCTGGTTGTTGGGCCGCTTCGCTTCCGGCCGTTGTACCGGCCTGCTGCTGGACGTACAGAATTTCGGCATACTCGGTCGGCTCGTTGCTGGCGGCCGGCTTGTTGACAAACGATATCTCGCCACCGGCCGGTTTCAGCTCCAGCTCAGCGTACACAAGCATTTGATCGTCCTGGAAAGAAAATGGAAAGAAAACACGTTTAGTGGGGTTGAGTTTCTTTCGGAAAAGGTTGCTACCCTTACCTTTGCGAGTTTGCCGGATCCCTGGGTCGGTTTTGTGTCCTGCTCATCGACGGCAGCTACGTCCGGCGTGGTGGTGGGTGCGATGTTTTCTTCAGGCTGTCCGCTTCCTCCGCGCAGCATGCGTTTGGCGAAAATGTTCTTAAGGCGCTGGGTTTTGCTCATCGGTTGCTTCATCTCGGCACTCTCGGTGTCGCTACTGTTGTGTGGTGTCGAAGAAGGGAAAACAAAACATGAAGCAGGGAGAATGCAAGTGTTTCAGCTACAGCTACTTGAGCTTGTGAGCCGAGTTAAGACTAACGGTGGAAAACTGCAACACACTATTGGAGACATTTTTTGTGCAACTAAAAATCATTGTGGTGATCAAATCAGTAAGGAAGCTATTTTACAAAATGATATCACTTAGTTTATCGTTAATATTACCTTCCCTGCAAATTTACGAATGAATTGTATAAGAACAATTTTCATGATTAAGATTGTTTTCACAACCAAGCAATTTAGTATACACTAAACAAACAAAAGTCGTATTATCATGCGTAAATATAAACAAGTACAGCCATTGGAGCTACAACACATCATTAAACAAAATTAATTTAAAAAAAACAACAACACCAAAAACATAATATTTAACGACAAATTTTATTTAAACTCATCACACGATAAATAAAAACATTTCCCTGGCAGAAAGGTAATAAATTAGCGTTCATCTGTACAGTAATACATAATCGGTAGCAAAAGATATTAGCGAGCGAGTCTATACAATCATTAAGTATTAATTCTACTTCTTTACGTTAGAGGAGTGATATTGGGTTGCTGTTGAGTCGGTGTTGAGTTGCCCATTCAACTTATAATCTCCGTTCACAGCGAGCATGGCATATTGGCGTACCGTTGGGGGGAGGGCTTTATAAGTCATGTTACCAAATAAAGTTAGACAAAAACCCATTAGCGAGGAGTTGGTGTTTTGGGGAAGGGGGTAAGCGTTTCGCTATCTTTTCACTATCACTATCATGATTATTCCTAACTACGGTTGAGTTCTCCTCTTCCTGGCACCATGTTCGCAAGGGCGACACTGCGTTAGAAAATCTCCGTTTCACGCTTGCGCTTCAGAGCGGCCCCGGACAGCAGCAGTTGGGCCTGTTTCTCCAGCAGTTCGCGCTGCTGGTGCGGAATCCAGCGCTTCTGGGCACCGGCCACGGGCAGCCCAACCTGATTCGGATCGCCGTACCCGATGGTGGAGCAGGAGTCGGACGATAGGACACTGGCATTGTCAAAGTTACCGCTGTTGACCGAAAGCTGCGGGTCACGCCGGATCGCCCCGGGCGGGTATGATCCGAGGGCGTCGAGCGGGTTTTGCCGCATGTTGATTGGCCGCAGGATAGAGCTGTTGATGTCGGGTGTCGGTGGCATTACTGGGAAGGTGGTGGTTTCCCCGTTCGGAACGGTCGCTTGCACTACCGTGCCGGTGGCAGGCGCTGGGGGTAGCATAGTCTCACCGACACCATTGTCTGTAGTGTCGCTGTAGTTAGTTATTGTTGAGTGGGAATCCGAAAATAAATACGGAAAGGATAGCCATTTAGAGAGAGACGGAAGAGAGGGTTTATACAATTGAAGTTAGACAATATTAGAAGCCTTATCAATTGATAGCCGCAACCCAGTTTTAAAAAAGCTGTCGTTCTAAATGAGTCATAAGCGAAGTTAAAAAAAATATTAGAAGCCTTATGAACTGATAGCCGAATCCCAGTTTTAAATAAGCTGTCGTTCTAAATGAGTCATAAGCGGATTCCGAAATGGGCAGATGATTGTGGGCTTAACATGAGACACCGACCAGCAGGCGAATCTACTGCCAAGAGTTACTCACTACGATATATAACAATTTACATTAGCCACAAACACACACAAAAACACATAATTTCAACTGGTGATGGAAGTTTTCCTCATAATCCTGCATTGAAAATACTTACGTTTCGCCGATTTGTGCTGCACTGGTTGAGGTCGAACTGCTTTTGCCTGGGAATGAAAAACAGAATCAACCACAGAGAGAGAGAGAGCTTTAGTTATGATCTTGTCAACAAGAATTTCAGATATGTTCACCAAAATATTGTTACGTGCGGATGTTATTTATATTAGCAGACTCAATCGCATCCCAACGAGCAGAATAATTACCAACGAGTGGATAGCATTAGGTTTTAAGGATTTTTATTCGCTTGAAATATATACAATTTAAGTCGAAAATAAGGAATAAGATTAAAAACGCTTCATTCGTTCGTGATTGTTCCGGTTCGTGTGTTCCCGTTGTATCGTATCGTCGGTTTAAATTAAACCTGACGTGGTTGGTAATAAGCCCGTCTCGGCTTCCGTTTCAAGTAGCCATTGTCTATGTTGTGTGTTTGTTTGTTACCTTCAAGTTCGGCCTTGAGATTCAAGATTATCGTTGATTATTCATTGTCTTTTGCTTTTTGTTTTGCGAACGCACTTACGGTATTTAGTTAAAATTCTAATAAGATCTATTTGTGAAGAGATTCCATGCGCTGCCGTGCACCACACATCTGTCGGAAATAGAGACCGACAGAGTGGGATACACACACGTACGCATTGTTTTTGATAAAAAAGAGCTCACTAGAAATACAAAAGTAACGAACCTATACTTCCCTCCTTGTCTAATGCTTCCTGAATATGGACACTTTGTGCAAATGATGTAGCTTAACCTTGCGCTAACGAGAAAAAAAGCATTTAGTCGCTTATGAAATACAGTCCCACCGATTCATTGTTTAAATTAGCGTTCCTTCTTCGTTCGTTCCCTTAACACGTGCTACACAGTGCTGGCTGCTTAAAATCTAAACTTCTCGCCGTAAGCGTCCTAAACGTATGCGGCTGGTCCGCGTTTTTAAGTGTACCTGTGGTTCCCGGTTTGAAGGAACTCGATCATGGATGGAATTGGTTGATTTTTGCTGCTCGTTTGCTATATTGGGAGACTTCTTGGATAGTCCTGATTTGTTTTTACATGAAATTTAATTAAGTACTTCCATCGCAAAAACTCTTTACAAATGTTTTTTGTAGGGTTATTTGGGGAATTAACACTCCAATAAGGAAGAGGAGTAAATTCATTTTACGTATACAATCAATAACGGAATTCCACTTTTTTCGCATGAACGTAGGCTAACACTTACTCTCTCGCCTCAACTAATTGTTTTTCAATTCATTGCTAATCAAGAATTGTGTCTAGGACGACTTATTTTCGCAGCCTGAGCAATTCCTAATCGGATACACATTTATTTTCTCCTTTTCATTCTCGTTAGTTCACAGCTGCTTCGGCTACTCCTCAATGAGATTCGATTATTTCAATCATTATGCTTTAGCGACGATCGCAAATAAACATCTTTGTGATACATACAGAACTATAGAAAATCGAATAAAATGAAACAAGTACAAGAAAGGCAGAAGGAATGCTGCTCGCCGACAGAGGCTTCGGTTTTGGGATGCATTAATCACCCCGGCGAGCGAGCCAATCATAGCGCTTGAGAAAAAGGACTCGCGTGCTGTCCGTCCTACTCGCGCCAGTAAGGATTTGAATGTGTGGGAAACACGTTTCCCAAGCCCGGAAAATAAATACACAAAAAAAACAACAAGCAGAAGAAAAGCTCCAAGATTTTTTCCATCCACACAGCACAGAACACCTAAACCACTGCCACAAAATTGCCTACGAGTGTTTGTGTTGCCGAATTTCCATGCTCTGGTTTTTGCTGTCTCTGCCCTGGGGGCCATCGTTTGGGCCCTAGGTTTTCCTCTTGCCAGTGCAAGAGGTGTTTTTGGGTATTTTTGTTTTCAACGGTTTTGTTGTTTTGTTGTTTTCCTGCTTCTTCAAATCCGAAGGCTTCCTCTTCATTGATGGCCCTATTTTTTCTACCCTTCCAAAACAGTCGTTAATTAGTTCGCCTGTTCCTCGCATAGTTGCCTCTTTGCCTCTCTTTTTTCTCGCTTTGTTATTTGCGAATCCATACTTTCGCTTTTTCTACGCACTTTTTTACTTCCTTTTTCTTTCTCTCTCCGGGAAGTGAGTTTGAATGAATGTCGGGCACAAGCGCTAATATTTCTTTTCACACACAACAGCCCACGCCCGCCCGTTCGTTCGCTCTCCCCCTTGTTTCCCCCACACGCACAATCTTCATGCTGTTTTTCTGGTGTTTGTGCGGGGGGGGGGGGGGAGGGTGGAAATCTACACGGATGTGTTCGTTTTGCTATCGGTTTTGCCATTCTCCTGCTTGACCGCCGGTGCGTTGGAGACAGGCTTCTGCTGCTGCGGCTGCTGTTGCGCCTTTGTTTGCTTTCCGTTCTCGTGCTTCCCATTAGTGGCCGTATGCCGCTCGTCACCTTCGTGGACGTAGTGCGCGGCCGGGTCCTGGGTCTGCAGCCGCTCGTCAATCTCGTCGTCGTGCGGGTGCGGTGTAATCTGTGCCTCAGAGTCCGGATTGATATCGGTATTGAGGGAAGCGCCTGCAAAAACAACCAAGAAACAGAATCAGGACATCGGGTCTACTACTACTACGGCAGTTGGCAGTGGCAGTTGTGTTTAGCGGTCTTTTTGTCTGTTGTTCTTTGCAGTCGTTTGAGTCGGGTTGTCGGGGTCTGTTCGAGGGGCTTTAGCTATCGTTCGCCATCCGCAGCCTTCCAAAGCACGCGTTAATTGGTTTTTGTTGTGGTGATGGCGGCTTCGGGAGGGCGAGATGGATTGACTCTAGCTACCAGATTCACTCTGTCAATGTTGTGAAGTGAAAGAGTTTTCTTATTGTTGCTTTCCTTAAGCTTGACAAAAAAAGTAACCGGGAGATGCGGTGCCCCCGAGAGAGCCCCTAGTCCATCGAAGGGCAAAAGGATGTTACGTGCTGGAGCATACGGCACTCTTGCTTTGCATTTTTCATCCTTCTGTCCCGGACAAGGCTAAGCTGGTTGTAATGTCTTGTCGAGAAGGTCGAAGATGTACAGAAAGAGGTAGCGTTGAATGCTGTTCAGAATTAATTTTGCATCTGATTAAATATGAAGCATTAGTAAAACGGCTAGCGGTAGTACGGTAGCAAAAAAAACAGTAGGAATTGGGTTTTAGCAGAAGAATGCCTGACATATAGTACAGCATTACTTCTTAAAAAAAAAAAACTAAGTAACTGAATGTGAGTAGAGCAAATGTGAAAGCTTAGCAGGTTTAGAATTTCAAACAGTTTTCCAAAAGCAATTTTTGATTTTAAGTGGAATCGATCGATTGTCTACTTTTTTCCCCGAATTAAGGGTGAGAGCAATGAGAGCAGTTGTAGAGGTGCAGGCATTGCTTTTCATATAAGGACGTGTCCCTACCTTCTGTTTCTTGATCGTTAGATGCAGGCCAACCTTCATACGGATTAAAGGATAGCGATGTTCTTCTAGAAATCTTTTCCCATCGCACACGCACACACATCATCGCACGTAGATTCTTTTTTACCTCCGTTGCGTTTCGATTTCGGATTGGATTGGACGCTGTGATCTTGTTTGGATAAGCGCTTTTAATGTCATGGACGCATTTCGTGTTCAGCTCATCGGATATTCTTTCTGCTAGTGCCGTCCTGCGTTGCTGTTGTGCTTGTTGTTTTAAACTTCGTTAGAGTGCTTTTCTTCCAAGATGAAAGCGAGATGAGAAGAAAATGCTACTAATGGCATCCATGATGCACCTACCTAACTGCCCTGCTCTACCTCTATTTGTACTGTACTACTGCACTATCTTCGTTTGTGAAGCCAATTTGAATATGAACGATACATCTCCGCCACACGCACATAAACACACCAGCAGAGCAAAGTGAAGCGCTTTTAATAGAAAGAGTAATCCTTGGAGAGAGTGCGCAATTGCTTTTAAAACGATTCAGTTCTCCACCTACTCCTGAACAGACTACACCAGCAGCAGAAGCGTAGATCTAATTATCATACGAATGAATTTTAAAGCAGTTTTTCTTCCCATTTCGCTCGTGCCACTAAAACTTTCGCTCTGCACACGCTACCTCTCCGAAATAGTCGGAATAAATTAACTTAAGCTTAAACTAATGCTTTTCTTTTCATTGTTACTCATTAAGCGCTACATGCTTTGCGAGCGCTCAGTGTATTTGCGTAAGGATTTCCTCTTTTTTGCCTCCCTATAATTAATTACTAAGTGTGCAGACAGAGACGAGTCGCCTTGTCATGTTAGATAGAGTGTGTTTGCAAATAGTTTGTCCTTCCTTTTCATTCCAACTAATGGTAGGCAGTTGTAGAGTGTGGCAACATTAGCATATCTCGCTTTTGTAACGCTTCGTAACGATTTGTCTTTGCTTGCTTTATGTCTCTCCTTGATAAAGGAATGTAAGAAAATTCTATAACCTCTACTATTTGACACCAAAATACAGAAACACGCACACATATAGACAAGAACACATTTTATACACCATCTAGATACACACGGTTCGCGGCTCGCTCTTAAAATGAACACTTTTCCATGGTTTGGTTAAGATAGATAGAGAGCTACACATGTCAAAAAGCTACGCAAAGGGCGTAGCTTTCGTATTTAATATTATCTTGATTGCTATTGTAAGATGCTACCATCATAAGACGGTGATCGTATGGGACGGAGAGAGGGAGAATAAAATATTTAAAAAAATACACGGCACACGGCTTTCTAGCGATCAAATGATCGCACCACACATCAGTACGTTATAATTAGTAACGCTTTGCTACTAACTACTCGGGACTTCGTTTCTAGTAGCATATGCTTGACGTTACTACTGATACAAGCTGACTGTAAGGAGAAAGAAGAAACGGATAGAGAAAGAACAGAAAACAAAGAGAGAAAGAGGGAAGAAGGGAAAGGAAAAAGAGAAAAGAATGACGGTTAAAGGGTCCGTGTTTCAGTATCCAACATAGAAAATTCAAGAGAAACTCATGTACCACAACATTGCTGGGGAAAATGCTTTGATTTGAAATGGAAAACATAAAACCGTGAGCGGCACAAAATGCAACTTATGGGGAACAAATTCTTGAAGGCAAAGGACAAGGATGGTGAACCAGCGGGTGTGAAAAAGAAATGCAGCTGATCGTGTGTGTGTGTGGCATGTGAATGGCACCTTGGATTTTCTTCAACGGCACCAACAAAAAAGGAATATTTTCTATACTTGTGTTTCCGTGGATTTGATTGGCATTAATTTTGGCTGTGAATGTGCAGGTGCTTGATGCAAGTTGTGCTTCGAGGACAAAGTGTTCATTTTGTATAATGTGAGCGTTACAGGATGCGCAATGGGTGCTTTTATGAAATTCAAATGTATGCCATTACTGACGTTGATGGGATGAAAATAAAAAAAAAAACATCAAGTTGGACGAAAATAAAACCATGTACAACAATTATTGCTTTGAATGCTTTTTTTTCTCGTGGCACGAAAGCATTGGGAACGAGCGTGAGAAACTGGACGACACTCCTGTGGACGGATGTCAAGCTTGAATTGGTCTTGACTTACTTGACCATACAGAGAGACCGCGGCAAGTGGTCTTATTAAACTCTTCCTACGGTTCTTGGTGTTCTCCTGTCGTGTTGCGTGCTTCGAGAGTTTGATGGAATGCAAATAATCGTAAGGAACACTTTAAGTATACATTTGTTACTAGGGAAGAATGTGCAATAGCCGCACTAGTGCAACGGCAACCCGGGTTGGTTAGCTTTTGATTGATTTCCCTGTTCGCGTTAGGCTTTAGGATTAATGGTGTGAAGTTATCCCGGCGTTTGGTGTTGGACAGCAATCGTTAAACGAAAGGCGCTCTAAATCGGATTAAACTTACCACGGAAGCACCATCTGCCGGTTGCACGGGCGCCCAGGATTAGAGCGACGGCCACGAGCACGATCACGACCGCCAGTACCAGGCCAACGATCTCGCCGGTGCCGAAGCTGCTCGACTCGCTGAACACCTCATCCTGCGAGCGGAGGGTCAGCCGATAGTCTTCGGAGCCGAAGTTGTTGGCGGCACGCAACACGTACGTTTTGGACAGATCTTCCAGGGTGAGGCCAGCGATGGTGAGGGAGACGTTGTAGCGATTGTTACCCTAAAAAAAATAAGGAAGTTGTGTTGGGCACTTTTGCAATATCAGAACGCTTTCAAGCGATCTTACCAGTGCTTCCGGAATCGGTACAGCATATCGTCCCTGTTCTGTGCCTTGATGGTAATCAGTGCCGTCAATGTTCCACATTACGCGGGGAGAAGGGTTCGCCTTGATAACCATGCTCGCTGTTGCCGTACGTCCGAGCTGCAGTCCATAGACGACTTGTTCGGGTAGGGCTTGTGGTTGGACTGAGAGAAAGAAGAAAGGACATTTGTGAGCATTACAATTCCACGGTCCACCACGGTGTGGCATACTCACAGTTCACGTCCAGGATGAGGTCGGTGCGGGAAACTCCTTCCGGATAAGCAAGATGCTGCGCCTGGCAAGTCAAGCGTTTGCCATTGTCTTCCGCACGAATCGAACGGGTCAGGGTGGACGAGGCAGTAAAGAATCGCTTGTTGGAGCGCTCATCATAGTATTCCTCTGGTTCGGTGAGCCGTACACCTTCGTAGATTTGTTCTTGATCTGCAAATATGATTACCACACAGTTTCAATATTAGATTACGCCCTCCGATACTGTTTGATGTCCGAATTGCTTGTGTTACATACCCAGGAACCAGGACAGGTTTGCCGCCGGGTTTCCATGTGCCGCCATGCATCGGAAGGTAAGTTCACTGTTAACTTCCACGTTGGCCAAATTACCTTGCACGACCTCAATCACGGGCTGTTCCGGTGGGACTGTGAAATGGGAAGGAGGCGAAATAAGTCCTGCTTCTAGTGCTATTCCTCTCCATCAATGATACTTACATGCGACCACTATCTCGATGGAGCCTGTCAAACCACGTCCATCCACGAAGAGCGTACAGTTCATGAGTCCGGCATTGTCAGCAGTGACACGCTCGATACGAACACCGCACGAGCCTTTGTCCAAACCTTCGCCGTGGTAGTGCATGCCGGCCACCGGAGACTCTAGCTTCGGATCCAGTGTGAACTGGTCATTTATACCGGGCATCCGTATGCTGAAGAACGCATAGCACAGAAGAGAGAGGGAAGCATTTAGTGTTTACCGATACAAAAACGGATGAAAGTACGTATTTGCAGGAAAGCACTTACAGGCAAAGTTGGGCCGGACGGCCTATCCGGCAGTGGAGATTTACATTTTCCTGGTTTTCGACGACCGTTATCGTCCGTGGCTCTGTGTCGACAACCTGCGCGTATGTGGTGGCTGTGGAGAAAGAGAGGAGAAAGAGTTAGTTCGATGGTAGGCGTTTTCAACAAAAATAATAAATTGGAAAAGCAACATCCACTAGCGTTTGGACTGCATCTCCTGCTCACGCTGTTTGAACAAATTCGATGCATCTCCTGCTGCTAATTAATCTAATCACAATATTTCAATCGGATTTCCACACCCATTGTATGAAGTAAAAAAAGAAGGGAAAACCAAATCCGGACTAAATAATCCAATTTCACAGATCCTTCTCTATCCCCGGGTGCCTACATCTCCCTTCAATCTAATCCTAATTAAAATTGCCTACGACTCACAGAAGTGATGATTCATTTGTAGATAATCGTAGGATGATGATAACGATGGCTCGGGCACACTCTACCCCGAAGCCCTCAGTCGGATATATCTCGCCTGGCATCACAAAGCACCACAACACAGCGCCAGGCCATCCTTCCTCAGTAGCGCCCTAACAGCGGCACAGCGCTCATCCGCAAAAATTAAATCACGGTTTCCCGCGTAATGGAAAAGCTTTTGTACGCCATGGGAAGGGCGAAGGGACGCAGTGGGAAATTTCCGACAGGAGGAGGGATTTTTGGCAGCAAGGATAACATCAGTATAACACGGGGGCGCGCCTCCATCCCTCCACTGACAGGCCACCTTCCGCCAACGTGCCTCTGTGTGTACACTTTTATACACCGGTCGGAAAATTGTTATCATTCCGAAACCATCGTCGAGACTGATTAGTTAATTAAAGCTTTTGTTCTTGTGCTTTTTGCGTCGAAAGGTGTGGGCGGTAGGGCGGCAGACACGTGGAGCTGGTTACATGAAATTGCCGATGCACGGAAACAATTGCACCAGTTTTGCGCACCACAATGAAGGGAAAGCGAGAGGGAATGAGTACTTTTATTGTGGTTTTTGAATGAGTAATCAGTGTGGATGAAAAGAGAATAAAATCGATCAATTATTCGCTAATGAGATATTTTACATTTTAAATCTCGTTGTTTTGGTCAAGTTGTCACACAATGTTTCATTGTGTGTGGCATACAAAAGAGGCACACATTATTACATTTTTCAAACATTTGTTTTCCCTTGCTCCTGAGCGCTCCTCCTGCCAGCGTAAAGTGCATTTGAAAATATTGAATTTGATTTTCTACACAAAAGCTGAAACGCAACCGTAGACGAGCAGCTGATGTAAAACAAATTTTGGGGATTATTTGGACTCGAAATCATAAAAGCGTGCGAAAAACCTCGAGTAGCCATTAGTAGCCGCCAGCAGTGAGTAAGAGAGAGAGCTTTAGTTTCGATTCCATTTGCATGCATAAACGATCGACCCATTTCAACCCCCACCGGGAATAGCCACCATTTGTGCTGCCGTGGAACACTAGCACACATTCCGTCTTACATGGGATAACAACCCGTTACACCCCCTCCCCACCAACCCGACCCCAACACGAAAGGCATCATAAAAGGGCACCGAGATGAATGCCGGAACACGCTTTGACTCTTTGCTCGGTGCGAGATGTTATTCATCGACTGAAGGACGCTGGCTTCCATTAAGTCTCTTCCATGCTTGCTAGGTTTTTTTTTTTCCCGTGGCTGTTGCTGTAGTCTGATGGTTCATTTCGTCTGATCCTGCAACGATTGTTTGCCTGCGCAACATGACTACATTTTCATCCCTTTGCGGGCGCGGCGCCATTGCCCATCGCGTGTCCTTTGCCCTTATCGCACTCTTTTCGTTGTTCTTCGGTGTGCTAATTTTTTTTACCCTCAACCCAATTCCAACTGTCCGACTGGTTGCAGGTATGTACGCTGGCATCCCAGAGCCGGCCTGCACTTTCGGTACCATCATCTCCATAGGAACTTTCTTTTGACGAGCTCTCTCTTCCCTGCTCGCCTCGTGGACTTTGTCGACGCGCATCGACAGCCGGAACGCCACCTCGATTGCAACACGGGGCGCTTTTTTATCGTTGTTGTTGGAGGGCGAATCGTTTTCCTTCTCGTTTGTAACTTCACCAACACCAACAGCGGAGGCAAACGAATGGATGCGAATGGTTCACAAACCGAAAACGATTTTTATCCTTCAAGCACACGGAGAGAACAAGGGCCTGCCAAGGACCACCACAATCGGTATGCTGGTCGCGTAACCTTTGTCCACGCGTGCGATGTGTGTGTGTGTGTGCCGGTTTATTTTTTCCATCTCTGCCACAATCAAGCACCCTGTGAGAATATTCGGTAGCTTGGAAAAGCGTTTTTCTTTTCCCACTACGCTATCGCCTTTCGTTTACCGGTCAGTCTGTACTCGATTGCTTCCGGGAATGCTTTTTATTCTTGCTTTCCCAACCCATCCGTGGGAAACAACGGACCGATGGGGTTATTGGCGAAGCGTCCATCACCGGACAGAGATCTCGTAGCTCCAGCTGGCTAAGGCTCCGCACACCATCGATTGTTTGAACAACCTGTACACGAGGCGACAACACACGACCCTCACTCTGCTGCCGTTTGATGAAATTGGAAAACGAGGTCCTGTAACAAATGGCATCACACTGTCCAAGAGGATGGTGCACGGGATTGGCAGGGACGGGGAAAAGATTGCAATGACTTCATATTGTGTTCTGTGTGTATATACGAGCCTCGGCGGTGCATCCTCTCCGTCCCTGGACGCGTCAAGCTGTTTTTCGATGCAGAACTTCATAGACTTCGGTGCTGTCGGGCATACAGCTGGGAGAGACTATTAGGCCGCGAACTGGCCACTGCACGCTACATCCGGGTCCGGGAACGATTGCAATATCAATCGATTTTCATACATCACACTCTACACACGCCGAGTGTTTTTGCTTGCGAGGAGGATTTGCAGCAATTCGCTACTTCCGGGGTGGGGTGGGTGGCGTGGGCGAAACAGAATTCTTTCCCATGTGTGCACCTAGGTAGGAGCTAGCAGGGGAGAAGGAGCCGTTATTGCTTCCGGATAGTTCCGTGTGTTGCATGTGTTTTTGCCTGCAAAACCAAATTTGTTCCATATATTGTTGCCCGTTCGTGGAAGAAGGAATTCTGCACAGACAGATCCGCTTCCGTTTATGATGTGGTGGTGGGGCCGAAACGGTGCAAGCGGTGCGTACGGGAAGAACATCAAACGGAACGCCTCCGTTGGGGATATTGACTCGGTTCTGCCGCTGCGCGCTGCTGGAGATTTTATGGAATTGCATTCGATGTAATTGGCACGCACGAACGTGCCTCTTGGGGCTGCATCACACACGGGAGCAGAGAGCACGGGAAAACGCGAGTTTTATTAATATGTCGAAAAATAAAGCCACGAAATCAGCGATTGATTGATATTTGATTCGGTTTCTGTTTGGTGGAACATAATTATCATTCCGATCGGTGGTGGTTGTGGATTGGATATGAGAGAACAAAGAAAGCGCTCGATGGGAAAGGATTTCAGCTTGCCAGGAGTGCTGGAGACTATTGAAACAATTGTTTGCTTTAGTTCTGTTGTAGCCAGAGAAGCGATACATTAATTGTTTTTGGTAAGACAATTTGAAGGACACAAGCAACGCGAAATTTAAACTCAATTATTGTTGTGTAAATTTATATCCAATTGAAATCAGCATTTTCTGCTCCAAAAGCTTGTTTGTAACAGCCACCCAGTTCTTCCAAGGCACACACAAGCGGTCGCCCACTCGCCCCGGAGAAAGTTTAGCGCATAAGCTCATTCAATAGTCAACTGATCCGTGTGCAACAGTGGATGCATCTCCTGCCGCTGACAATAACAATCCATACATAGTGCGCTTTGCTCTCCCGCAGGCGTTAAGAATGCAGCGTGTAGGTCCAGCTAGAATCACCGTCGGTAGGATAAAAACATCCCTCAAACCGTCCCGATTCGAGCGTTCGTCCCACACTGCAATACGATCGGGAGTGTGTCCAGCTTCCGGGGGAGGCTTTTACTCGCTAGTAACTGGAGATGTATTACCGCTCGCGTAGGACGAAACAGTAGCAAACACACACACACACACACACACATCGCGAGAGGCATTTGCTGGTCACTACTCGGCAACAGATACGCCATCCACACGGAGTGGACAGCAGAGCAAATGAAATATCCTTTCAATGGCTGTAGGCGATGGGTTTTACAGGAGGTCCATCCTATGGATGGAAGATGAGATATATCTGTACACCCTACCGCCTCCTCTTTTGCTAAAGGAGGGGGGAGGGAGTACCGACCACCAGCAGGCAGCATCGAAAAGTTTTTCCTTCCTACTAGCTCTTACACTGAAAAAAAAACGAACATCCAAAATAGAGAATGTGGACGATCAACCAACCAGGAGAGAGTGGTGAACACCAGAAATCTGTGGCGGACACACAGGACAGTGTAGTAAGTAGGGCAGCAGTGTACAGCGAAACCGACATGCACACACACACAGTCGCAGCAGTTCCAGAAGCTACGTATCATATTTTTGCCGCTGTCATTTGCTGTCAGTTAAATAAAATTTATTGTAGTTCGCGTGCAGCTTTTTCTGGGGCCTGCTTTCCCGATAGAGGGCTCGGGTCTGCTGCTGGGAGGGAGGGTCGAGGGGAGAAAACTAGTGTCAAAAAGGATTCACCGCCGCCGCCCCGGATGGTTCTGGCTTTAGCTACACCGAAAAGCATTATGGATATCGTTTGTCCCACGTGTCTCTCCCTTAATAAAAAAAGCCGGCAGTTCCGAGCGCCTCACGGGTAAAGAAGTTGGGAAAATCGCTGGTCAGCTAGTGGCTGGACGGGGCTGACATGGGGGGGGGGGGAGGACCATTGCCGGGAGCAACCGGTATCACACACAATGGGGTAAAATGTCAGTTTCTATATTCGGTCACGTTGGTTGCTTTTTGCTGGTAGTGATGTAGATGCAGGTCCCACTAGCTCCACCCCCCCCCCTCTCTCCCAATAAAAAAGAAAGCACACGTTGAATGATGCTCGACCATCTCTCGTTATTATTACTCCACCGGGAGCGAGAAGGAGAGAAGGGTCACACTCACTGCAACAAAGTTAACGGTGGATGCTATCCTGTGCAAACTCCTGGAAGGGAAGGCACGACACTATCAATGGATAGAAATTGTCCCGAGGCGTTGTTGCTACTTCCGTGCGCTTCCGAAATTCTATCCCAAGCTGTTCCGCTTTTTTTCTCTTCCTCTCTCTACTATGTGCTATCCGTGTTTGGGTGGTGAGGACGACATCACTTCACTTGATCAGCGTCCTTAGAATGGTGAAAACATTTCCTCTACGAAAAAAAAAATTAGCACCACTCAGTTTCCGCTTTTTGACTTTCCCCCAGCATCTCCCCCACCGAACAGGAGGAAAGGAAACTATCCCCCCCCATTTTTCTACTGAACTCTCCGTTTTTTGTCTACTCTCTCGCCCTCGCTGTCTGAATGTCCTTTGCAGTATCTTCCATACCCAACATTAAACGATGGTACCTTGCGCCCGCCGGCAATGGAACCGATCTGCTTCGAATTTCCTTCCCGCCTCCAGTTTTTCGCAACACACTCACACCAGCAGGGTTATGACAATATGAAGCGGTGCTAGGGTAGCGGTGAACAGGCTAAATCCTTACAACGGGTCCCTCATCTCGCTGCGCTGCATCGGTATCCCGGGATGAGCTTCTCTTTGATGGTTCCGGTAACTAGGTAACGGTAGTGGGAAAATGATGAGACACAGTGTATGGTGCGGGGAAAAACAAAACCCTATCGTATGCTTAAACTTGCTTTTTTGGGGACGGGGGGTGGGGGGGATTGCGGGGATGTCTATCGCTTTGAAGGAACTATTACTGCAACGAATAGCATGCGAGTGATGGCAGAGAAAAAAAACATGCATTTTCTCCCTTTCGGTGGGGATGTGTCCTTAGTTTAGCGTGGAATGTTTTTCTTCAGGATAGTTCATTTCGTTCACTGTGGGATCATTATATTACAGTGTGATACTACCTTGTACCAACGACGTTATCGAATTTTCTGCACAAGAGAATAGAATGGTTAACATCTTAAAGTAGAAACGCACGGTTTACAGCACAATCAACGTGCTGCATGTTGAAGCTGCAAAATTAATAATAGCGCAACACACACGCAATAACAGCGGAAGTATTTTCCCCAATATTTACAACCCTAAACTCCGAAACGATACGCGTGAACGATAACGTATCGCCGGCTACTCGTCGCGCGGCTCAATCCATTTAATTTAATGTTTGTGGTTTTGCGCTTCCCTGGATGCAATGATCCCGTAAACATGTTTAGCTGAGCCCGTCTCAAACGTCACCCAGTTGCTGCCCCGTCGGAGCATACACGGGTCGCTCACACCACTGCGACCCCCCCACACCGGTAGAGCAAATGGACCGATTAGCGATTACGGTACCGCGATCCCTCATTTCCTTCCATCACCGGAGAGATACAAGATTTACGCACACTTGGAGGCAATAAAAAGCAGTGCTTTGCACACATTCGCTGCTGTCGGTAATGGTGTCCCCCCCCTCACAACCTTCTTGGCAACGGTAAACGCGGCACATCGGAAAACCACCGACGACCGGTTACGGCTGAATGAGTCACGCATTGCGCCACGAGACAAAGAACGGTTTCTGGGTCGATACTTCGGTTCTGTTCGTCACTCTAGCGCCACCAACGGTCGCGCGGAAGGCCGGTGCCCGCGACATCCATGAGCGCTCAAGTAAAACACTGCTCCTGCTGCAAGACAATTCCGTCAGCGTGACCGAAAAGCCGAAGCCAAATCAATTTGCACCACCATTAACATACTAATGCACTGGACTATAATAATGTCACTACTCATTATTGTGGCCGATCGAACATTTCGCCATCGAACGGGTCCCGTTTTTCCGTCCGGCTCCGGAATATATAGATCTCGAAGGAGGCATGGCCTGAGTTGTTTGCGCGGGTCCAATTACTCCACACCGAGACGATTAGGTCGATTTGTGGCTTTCACCAGCAATTATCGAACCGCGAGGTGCGCCTAACCGTGAACCAGATTTTGCACACACTGCGGACAATGTATCGGGAAGAAGTTTTTCCTGGAGAGATGCTCTCCTGCACAACGGTTCTGACATCTGAGAGCTGTTTGAGGCATTTTTTTGCGACATTATCACAAGTTATGTCTCAATTACTTTAATCGATCGCAATGTACTGTTAAGATCTTCATTTTTATTCTGAAGCTACATCAATTCCAACCGGTCATTTGTCCATTTAATCTAGAATAATCCACCGACAGGACATTTGCTTCTTTGCTCTCTCCCCGTCCTCAATCATTCTAATGAACATTCTGCTCAATTTGCACGTACTAATCTTCTTGCTTCTGTCTGAATACATTTGTCCTACACTGTTTTTTGTCCTGGCTTACCTCCCGTCCTCGGGAGCAATCGAGGCAACGAGCGCAAAAAGTGCCAACAAAAAACCATTTCCGCCCTTTGACATCTTCCCACACCTTTGAAGGGGCTCGCTGTCAGCAGCGGCCGGGGCGCCAGATGCGCCTGTCTACCTCCGGGCGGTTGACAATTCTTGACGCTTGATCGACCAACTCAATTGGTCGCAGATTGATGAAACACACGCCACACCATCATGCCCCATGGTGACCGTGTCTACGTCCAACGGCGTCCACGTTGTCCTCCTCCGCTTCGACTTTGAAAATAACTTTGTCTAGCGGAATTGGACCGTCGGTTGGCAGGACGACAGCACCGTTGACGGGTACGCTTTCCCCACCGCTAAAGTGCCTATCAGTCTAGGTTGGATCCTTGCTGGAGCGACACAAAAATGAACGGCAAAAACAGTGGAATAGACCACTTCCATCCGCGTGAAGTGTGTGTTGCGAAAGGTGACATTGAGGATTGTTGTTTATAGTCCCAGACCGAGCTGAAAAGTTGGAAGCGGCCGGGCGCTGTCGTCCTGAAGATTATGAACTCGCTACCTTTCCAGCGGGCCCCATCAAATATTCCACTTTGCTCTTGATAAGGTAAACATGACGACGGTCCAAAGGCAAAGGAAGACAGAACGGGATGAACGGGAAGACCAACTGGATGGACATTTTCGGTAGGTCAAATGAAGGGAAAGGAAAATCATTTTCACTTCATTCAACAACTCGCGGTTTTGCGTGGCAAAGGAAAGGAAATGAAGATGAAAACCGGCAAAGATGTGGCGGAAAAAAGCCATGATCCCTGTGTGTGGTTGTGTTTTGTCCTCTATGTTCTTCTCCATCCAGTCCCTGCCACCTTTCCAGTCACTTCGATTCTTTAGCCACCGGATGCTCTGTTTCAAAGCAGCAGTCCATCGCTCTCAAGCAAGTCATCATTGACACGTTAAGAGTTTCTGTTTTTCTTTGCACACCCGTTCCAGTGAGGTCTCCCTGCTTCCGGTGTGGATGAGACTGATGGAGTGCGAAATAAAATAACAGTAACACCTTCTCCGTTCGTCTTCCCACCCCTTCCAGCATGCCACCCATCTTTCTCCGAATCGAATATGATTGAGTGATGGCGGTACATCCAGTGATCGGGAGCTTTATCTTTGGACTACAATTTGCCTTTGCAGAGACTGATTGATCTTAAGGAGGATCTTGGTGGGAAAGAAAAGTTTGAACACTATAAACTTGTCATTTCACACTGGCAAGAGGCGGCCCACCCCATTACCATTGTCGGATTTGTTTCGTTTTGTATCTCCATCTCCGCCAGACGGTGTGATGAGAGTGCTACAAATGATGTAGTTTAAAGATAACACAGCCGGCTGACGGCAGAGACAATACAGTACAAACATAAAAATAATCAAGATCATTTGCAATCAGTTTGAGTGCGGAGAGAAAGTGGTTGGCGTCATAAAGGTTTGCCTAGTGCTGCTAGAGATTGGCAGTTTAAACAATGATGACCTGATTTAATGAGAGATTACACTACGGGCGCATGTTTGATTGCGGTAACAGAGAGAAACTGTTTAAAGTTAGATGTAATTATGACCTAGAAACAGTATGAATATAATATTGAAGGGTATACTTAGCAGATTTTCAGAACCAAATTGATGTTGCTTTTCATATGTTGTGAGTTGGAGAGGAGGTGGGATTGTGTGAATACCTGTAAAGAAAAGGAAAACAAAAATTTTGTTTATTAAAATGGATTTTTATGATCAAAAACGTTGCTTCTTCGTAGAAAGCCACTAATGAACCAAACTCGTTCTACTCTGTAAATTAAACGCTTTCAATTAAAGGCTCCCCTCACACAACCTGTCTGAAGACATCTTTCCACCACCCATTAGATGATACTTTCATCGTGCCAGTACCTGTTATCATTTTAAATATTTCTCTAATGATATAAATTGCTGCACACGTGCCTAATCCCCACCGGCCGCCTGCTCGTTATTATGTGTCCGTTCGCATTCCTTTCACTTGACGGGAAGATGGAGACGGGGTTCGACAACCTTATCCCGAGTCACTCCGTCTATCCGCTCGTTCAAACCCGTCCAACAAACATGGCTTGTATTTATTGCAATTAAACCTATCATTTTATACCGCACCAAACGTTTAAGTGCAGCAAAGCGACAACATTCACCCGTTGCAAAGAAGACAACATGGCACAGCAACACTTCAACTTTTGAGCCTCAGTCAGCCTCAACGATGGAGAAAAGGAAAAAAATAACATTTACCCATAGGTACCATCACACAATCTAAACGCGGCAAAAGTGCATAACTTTATCGAAAATAAAATAACACACGCGTTATTTATTTGCCGGTTGATAGCGTTATGACTTCCCTTGCTGTTTTGCTTCTCTTCACTTCGCAGCCGGTAAAGTTTTCCGTCGGCGTGAAAAGCAAAACACTTTTAATTCAGTTTACACACGTTCGCACGTTCGACCGCCTAGCCAAGGCGAACCGTTTCCGCGTCTTGCTGGGTCCCGCGTCTTTCGTAACTCGCAGGCGTCCGTTGATATCTTTGATGGTCATGATGACGCCGTCGTCGTTGTCGTCGTCATCGCCAGCCGTGTCGTCGGTGTGTACAAGAAGAGATGTTTCAATTAGATACGCATCCCCCCTCCCAATTGCAACTCCAAAAAAAAGGAAGCAATGTCGCAAGAGCCACACCGCGCCGGCCGGCCCGCGAGAGAAAGTTTGACTTTTTAATGAGTTGCAAGCCCGACTGTGCTTTCGTCTCCAGGAAAAATTAGCTGCAGGAAAAATTTATGACGACGACTGGCAGCGGCAATCGAAGACGGCGAAAGTGTGACTAAAATATCCGCCACACCAGGAGCCTCTTAATCGCGTGGCGTGTGAGACTCGGCCGTGCAGTGCAGACGCAGACAATCGGGTTCGGGTGTATTAATTATTTCAACGTCGACAGCCAAGTCGACTGGCAAGTGTCGGTTGAAGCGGAAGCAGCCACGATTAAGTACGCCCCCCCGCCCCTCACAGTAAGGCAGGCTGTGTGTATGTGTGGGAGGTGATAAATTAACGAGGCAGCGAAGCGAATTTGCATACGAAGCAACAGAACAGAAGCTGCCACAAAGGGCAGAGATGCTGCAAAACCGGAAGCGAGAAAATCAATAGCAATTGTTCGCTTTGTTAACTGATTTGATTTTTGTTCCGTTCGACAGGGTGCACATCTTCACAATCGCGAACCCGAGAAGTGCATCTTGAGATAATGAATTAGTTTGTTGGGGGGGTTGGTGGAAAAGAAAGAAAAATAGACATCTGTTTGCTTTATTTACAACAGTAATTGCAAGGAAATTGTTATTTAAGACGTATTTGCGCCTAAAGTTATGCAATCATCGTACATTTACCCTTTCGCAAGGCTAATTAATTGCTCATTACGCTAGTGTTGTTCAAGGCGGGTTTGTTTTACCTTTTAATTTGTCGTTCTGCACAAAATGGTACAATAATCAGGAAAGCCAAAGAGAGCAATAGACATTTAGTTAAATTAATGTGTTCTTTTCAGGCACTTTGGACAATTTTCCAATCCACCTTCCCGCAGGGCCGTGCTTTCACTTGACCGAAATTAAACTTTTCTCTTCACTATCGCCAAAAATCCTTCTAAAACTAAGAGAGCACAAGGACACAGAGCAGTAACGTTATAATACTTCCATGCAAGAAAACACAGCAACTTCAAGTATTTCAACCAAAAGCACTGTTCAACACACTCCCTTCACCGATGTTGTTAGCATTCGCGGTGCGAAAGGTTAGTACCAGTGGGTAGGACGGGAGAGGGGGAAAAACCTGCTGCCAAAACTTTGCCGGTGCCATAAATAACGATTTCTAGCATAAACAGTTTCCACCACTAAGACCAAAGCACCAGCTGGGATAGAAGTAGTAAAGCAGCAACCAACACATCAAGACACCGTCGTGTAGCGTCCCTCCACGAAAAGGGATACGTCCACCACTGGAATGTGTCTTTGTGTTTGTATGTGTGTGTGTGTTTGCTCACGAAGAACACGATCGACTACATTTTTACTTGGAGACTCCTCTACCCTTGCTGTTCCCGTTGGATACCTTCAAGAGGAAGATGATGCTACTGCCCTCTTGAAACACACAACGTCTTCCACGGCGAGAAGTGGTTCTGGAGAAAATTCACAAACACACCGGGTAAAACATGGCATCGAAGCCAAAGGGTGAAAGAAAGAATACCAAATTAAACCTACAAACTCGGTCAGACAGAGAGAGGTAACTGTGTTTAGTATATTTTTCAATGAAAAGTTCACCCCAAAAACGGTTTGGCCGGAGTCTCCTGCGGACCTTTTGCACTAATTTAAACTGTTTATTTCGTGTGTGTGTTTCTACCTCTTATAATTCAAAGCTCTTCCCTTTATCCCTGTTGGTGGGTATGTTTCGGGTTGGAGTTTGCTTTTTCGGCCCTTTTCCAGGCCCACATGCGAACTACACACTCTCTATCGGGCTGTCATTTGCAAGTCGTGAGGACACGTTCCCTTCTGTTGGGCCAGAGACAGGAAAAGGGTGTAGTGTGTGTGCCCGGCTTGGGAGTGTGTGCGTGAAAAGTTTATCGAGCAAACCCCACCACTCTCTCACACACACCCTCCTCTTCACACACACAAACCGCTGAAAAACATAAGCCGCAGCAATGACAGAAATTAAAAACATAAACATTATCCTGGACCCGTCCCCGCTGTCTCTTCTTTTCCCGCCACGCGCCCTTTTGCGCCGAACATCATCTTTTGCGCTATACTTTCACAGAATTGTAGAAGAGGGGGAAACGTGGGAAGGGGAGGAAAAGAAAATGAGTGTTTGCTACTGCTGCTGCCGTTTCTCTGATGGTGCCCTCGTGGTCGTGGCCGTGCCGGGATGATGTGTTCTGGTTTTCTCGGTGTGTATTTGATTGTGTGCGCTCGTCGCAACCACTGCATTTGCCAAATGGGCATGCAATTGCACATGCTGCTGGTGCATTTTGATTCGTGCGTCAGTAGTGTCGTGTGGTTGGGTGAATGGGATTATTTGCGACAGAATAACAGAACACACTCCGACTCCCCGGCTAGCTGCCATTCCTTTCACGTGTTTGAAAACTCCCAGGAGTCCCCCTGACCGAATTTTCCATTCAACTTGACGAACGCATAGCATTGGCCAGCCTTTGGACTCAAAGGCACACAAACTGTGTATGTGAGAGAGAATGAGTAGGGGTACGGGAAGCTGCCACCAAAAAGGCTGCCCCCGTAGAGAGAAGCGCGATGATTAAATCATGAGGCAACGGTTCCACGGATTTTACCACCACCCGTCCGGACACACGACCGATGCGCGGTGACGCAATGCTTTTCACGAGTGACGAGAAATTTCACTCTTTCTCGTGACTTACTTGGGAGCGAGATGCGACGCTGTCGTGCATGACGATGGCGATGATGATGGCCGGCCGGATGGTGCTACTGCTGTTGTGCTGATTGGTAACCAAGCCACCCTCCCTTCCCCCCCCCCCTTCCAACAAAACGACACGCCAAAAAATTAGGTGACGACCCGTGGGAAATGTTGATTTTTGGTTTGGTCACTGCCCGCTGGCAAACGGATGGGCCCACTGTCTGGTGCCGCTCGACGTCCCGAGCTCTTCTAAAGCTGTTTAATTTAACGCGAACCTAACGAGGTGCGCAAAAGGCTTTAAAAGCGTAACATGATTGTACCGGGAGGAAAGTGGGGAGGGAGGTTGAAAGTTGAAAGCAAAACAAAACACACCCGAAGCTTTTCCAACACTCTTCCCCGTCCGACGGGGTGGTAAAAGAGAGCATTGAAATGAGCAAAAAAGCACGCGGATAAGCAAATATTCAACACAACAACCGATTAGGTGTCACGGACGCGGCGCCCCGAAGGCAAATCGTGTTAGGTGCGATGAATTGTTGCGAATTTTCATCAACAGCAGATCTTTTTTTCTGGGATTTAAAATAAGCTGATAAGGTGTTGGAGGTGGAAAATGAGTACAATGGATAGGAATTTAAATTGAGACTTCAAGGCATTGAAATTATTTTATTGTGTCGTAAAATATCAAAAACAAATCTCTTTGCAGTCCTCCTTACTCAAGTGTTGATGAGATATGCCACCGCTCTACCACCTCAACAGGAAACCATTTTCCAACACAAAACAAATCAACAGTCGGAGCGCAATGGGATGGAAAAAGTCGTCCCGCACCAAGTCCACTTGAGATTGATTTATGCTCATCATCAACAAACACTTCAACCATAATTACGGTATTTTTAGAATGAATTGTCGGGCGAAGTGAGCGGGAAAGATATCATGAATAATCGAGTGCGAAGCAGACCGACCGAAGGAGAGCGGAAAATGGGCCACGCCGATGATGATGGTATCATCATCTGCCATTGGAAGAACCGGCACTACCGCCTGAACCCAATTGGAAAACTCGCCCCAGTCAACAGCAGCGCCTCAGTAATAAATTTCAACCCCCGGAGTAAGGATCCTTTTCTTCTCGGTCCATTTCAACAGCTTCGGTCAGTTTTCGGAGTTTTCCCTGGGCTGGATGTGTCTCCTTCTTTTACAACTTTTGCACACATAAAAGCACATCAGCGGAGGCTTTTGGTGGGGCTGGGGCGGTGGAGTCGTTCCAAACATTTCTTGTTTGATGCACGCAATTAAATTCACTTGGCTCGATGTCACCTTCAATGTCACCGGTGGCGGTGCGCGAGAGAGCGTTCTGCCTATCGTCCACTTTATGAACTACCCTGCAACAAACGCTCGAAAACGCCGCAGGCTGTACAAGACACACCGGGGCTTTTTGATGGACCGCCACCCGCGGCGAGCGCCCATCACATCATCTCGTGAAAATTCCCACACAAAAGTGGGACCCGTGAGAGTGGGAGGGAGCTGGAAATAAAAAGTGAACGAAGTAGACAGAGCACTGGAACAAAAACAACTTCGCTTTTCGCCCCAAAACTCCCATTATTCAAAATCACGCGACCACATCACGGCACGGCCAGCGCCAGTACCAGAAGCCGTCCGAAATGGCAAGGGAGGGCATCGGAAAAGACCATTCGGTGGGAAAACGAAGCATAAGGAGGGAAAAGCGCGCGCGAGAGCTTGTCTGTTACCGGCGAGTGAAAAAT
>KB669614.1:622847-642657 GCA_000349105.1 Anopheles epiroticus
GGGGGGGGGGATGGGTGGTGATGTAGAATCCTTGGTTGTGAAGGGAGGACATGGAAACAGTTTTACCGAAAGCTTTGTCCACTTGCCTGTTTCAGTGTGTGGGAGTGTTGTCTGTGTTCAAGCAGCTTCTAGCGAAGAGAGAAAGAGGAAGAAATTGCATCACCAGCACAGCATGGTGCAACGTAGCTCTCCTCTCCGTTCAACCAGAAATATTAACTTTAGTCACTTTAAAATTGCTTATTGCAGGGAAGAAAGTCTTACATAAAAAATAAGCATCGCAATCGGTAGCAAGCGTGTGAGTTATGTGTTTTAAACTGAAGGAGGGGTTAACAAAAACCTGCATGAGAACAATAGGCCAAGGAGGAAAAAGCCAAGGAAAATAAAGTGGTGAAAAACTGGAGCCCGTCTATCGTTTCAATTTTCTCGATTCGTTCTGCGCCACCGCCACTTTGTCAGAACTTAAATAATGTTATTAATAATGATTTTTCCTGCACGCTGAAAGAGAACGAGAGTAAGCGAGAGAGACATAGAGAAGAACAGCAAAGGTGTTTGGCAGGTGTCACATGGACAACCGCTCTTTTTGAAAAAAAAAACGTACGAAAACGTGTTGGAAATGGAAAATGAATAAAAGTTTCCACACCGGGCTGGCCGGGCCGGGCTTGTTTCATGATGGAGTAGCTGTTAAAGAAACGTGCGTGTCAGAAACATAGAAAATCTAACTCCACTCTCCACACCATATCGGCTTGCGTGTCCCGCTCCTTCCATGCGAGCCGTGTTGACACGATGTAGTAAATTGAAAACTGACCGAAAGGTACAACACGAGCCTGTGAAGGGCAGGGAAAACATTTTTCTTTCGTGGAAAACGTTTAACGAAAGTCAAATTTCTCAGAATCGATACCGGGCGGAGCGAGAGGAAATCGCCCTCAACGACTATCGGGAAGGGAAAACTTGCGTTTATCCGTCTAAGCGACCGTGAAGATAAAAAAGAGCGATGGGGCGCGTCTGAGCTGCCCGGCTTTGAAGATTTTCCATCTCGATTCCTTATCGAAGAGCCCTACATTAATCAATTTATTGGCCAAAGCCTTGGATAATTGGTGGTTGGCAATGGTGGGACGCCCCTAATTTGCGTCGAATCTAATTTGAAGCTCAATATTGATTGCATTTTATTCTAATGAGGGTTCTTCAAGATGGAAGTGCAGGAATAGGAGCCAATTTATGTTTTGTTAATGTGGCTCACCTTATTGCCCACCTGAACAATTTCTCGTTAATTTGTGAACATTTTCAATTTAATTTTAAATTGCCCCTCAAATGTAAAGCTCACGCACACAAACCAAAGCACTTTCCACGCATAAAGTCAACACCCAATAGGGTCTTCCTCTTCCCTCCCTCTCTCTCTCCCACTCTCTCTTTGTTTGGATGTATATCTTCAGATTGGCAATTAAAATGAATTAATTATTTTCTCTGCTGGGTGATCTTACGATCGATTGGGCACAACAATGCCACCATCGCCATCGCAGCACACACACGCACGCACCGTTAATTATCCACACGAACGCAAATAAACGATTTTCCAAATCGTTCTTTTTTCCCTGCTCGAGAGAGAGAGAGAGAGAGAGAGAGAAAAAAGAGCCAGAAATATTTTCCCTGTTTGAAGTGAATTGCGAAACGAAATAATGAATATTTTGGCAAGTAAATTATGGTCCAGTCGGTTGAAAGATTGAACGAATTCTGGTCGTTGCATAATAATAACCCACTGCCTGTTTTATAAATGAAACTTTTAATCGTTTTTTTTTTCTACAATAAAGCGAAACAAGCACAACATTCTCATTAGTGCCCCTCCAGAAACGAGTGGTGAAAAAGAAAAATACAAAAATTGCCGCATTTTACCACAAACTGTCAGGAAAAGTAGCCTCAGTTTCGCGCTCCACTACTCACCCTCCCCTTCCCCCTAGCGCCCAATTTGTGGCCGCAAACCCTGTCTTTGTGCGTGCCCGTGTTCCTGCCAGCAGCCTTGACCGAAGCCCTCGAAATCCTTTGCACACGGGGAGGGAAAACAGGGGGAAAGAGAGATAGAGAAAGTGAGCCCGTCTGCCTGGTGAAGTTGTGTCCTGCTGTTGGCCACCGTCCAAAACCCGAACCCGCGATAAAGGGAAACCCGATCCGAGAGAGAGGATGCGCCTGTGTGCCGGTGGAAAATTTTTGGCCACACGGGATGGGCTTAAAATGACCGCACCACACACACACACCGAGAGGGGCTGGGCGCTCGCGAGAAAACGGAAGCCATTTCACCCCCAGCTGTTACACAGTCGTTTTCATTATGTTCTGATTTATGGCACTTGAAGATTTGTTTCTCGACCACTTTGCCTCCAACGCCCCCCCCCCCCCCCCCCCCTCCCAAGTAGTGTGAGTTTGTCGGTGGGCGAAATATGCAAAGGCACCTTCCTTTTTTTCCGAGCGGTGTGCGTGTGTGTGTGGACACAGGAAATGATCAAATGTTGTGGAAGCTCGGACCTTCCCTCCGATCTTCTCGGTGCGCAACGTAAGCTAACACCGACCGGTGGGGGGCAGCAGTCAAACTTTTCCCACCAAAGCTCTTCAAACAGCAGTAAATCTATGCTCTCGGTTGGGGGGCTTTCGTACCGGCATTTTCGGGGTTGGATTTGGGGTTGGTTAATTTTATCATTTTACGCAACAAAAACGAACGAAAACAAGGCACGAGAAATAAAACGCGCTCGTGTTTGAGCTGTAAATTTTTCCACCAATTTCGGTCCTCCGGGGAAGGGAAGAGAAAGCAAGGGTGAAGCGGGAAAGTCGGCCGCCGGTAGGACTAATGTTCCCGCAAATGGCACACACACGTGTGCAAAAGACTTGGGCACTTTGTATTAATCGATCGCTTGCTCTGTCTTCTCCCTTTCCCGCTCGTGCGCTTTTCCTTTTTTTCCGTAGGAGCGGTGAAAAAAATATTGCATCACACTTTATTAGTCTTCCGCTCCGGTTGTATGTGTGCGTGAAATATGATCTTGAAAATGAAGTGTTCTGGCATGCTGTTATTTCCCTTCTGCCCTCTCTCTCTCTCTCTCTTTCCTTCTCTCTCAGACAACCGAAAGAAAGGCACACACGGTTGCTTTTGACAATGTGCCGCTTAAGTTTATGAGTCGAACATATTTTCCTCCGCCCTTTGGCTTGTCTGTCCGATCGCTCGGCAGGATCAGTAATGTGTGAGTGTGTGCGGGAGGGTGGGCCAGCCTGCCACAACTTTGACGTGTTTCCGCGCTTCACGTGCCTTGAGACACTAGCGGTGCTCGGCGCAAAGGAAAAGCTCAACCATGTGTGCTCCATTTTTTTGACTCCTTAAAGAGCTCTGTCAAGCGCAGAAATGACAGTGGCGACAGTGACGAGAGAGGAAAATTTTATAAAGTAATAGACAAAGCAAAAATGTCCAACTAGAAAGAAAAAAAAAACACACACGAACGTGAAAAGCACGGAACGGACAAGTTTAGCAAATCGGGAAAGCGAGCTGTTGTTCTGTCGAGCTAGTTAATTCATTTTTCCCTGTCTTTCTCAAACTTTACACACACATACTCCCCGACAGAAGGGAATAGCAAGTCCTTTATTACAAAACCGTTTTTCACGTTGGCACGCGCGCCCAAAGAAATCGCGACGATGGTATGGCACATACACACAAAGGAGAATGCGAAATGAATGTGCAAAGAATTTTAATATACTCTCAACTCTGCGCTCATTCGCTCTATGCCGTATGAGCACAGTGCTTCCCAAATTAGCTGGTTGCTGGACTGGCTGCCGGCTGCACTCGTTCGCCATGCCAAAAGACAAAGAGCTATTCATTTTTACATGAAATGCTAGCAACATCATTTCAACTCCTTTCGATGTCGCTCCATCGAAAAAAAAACACACACGCCGGGCCGGGTGGAAAGGAGTGTGGTAACGAAGGCGAACGGGAAGACATTGTAGTGGCGAGAAATGAAAAATGTCACTCATTACGTCGCTTGCGTTGATTTATTCACGAAGAGCTTTTCATGTTTAATTTCATGCACGTTTTCTTGGGCTGGTATGGCTAGGAAATTCTATTTTCTTTTTCAGGGGGAGAAAGGCAAAGCGAGTTCTTTATATAGCCTTACAGCATATTGTTTCTGCTCACCACATTCAAATGCAGAAGAAAGAGGAAAAAACGCCAAAAAAAAGGCCAATATTTTCATTTTGATTTTATATGAATTTTATGTTATGTCTGGCGATGAATTCTTACATCCGCAGGTATCGCGCCAAGATACAATTAATTCTGGTATAAAACACAGTTGAGTACACACACACACGCTGGTGATAAACACACAAGATAGATTCGACTTTTCCGGAAGGGAAGGCCAAGCCGCTTTGGGGAGTTGGAAAGCGACCGTATTTATTTGCATCATAAAGCACAACCGAACCCGGGGTAAAAGGCAACCACCGGCGGAAGGGATAAACGGTTTGAGGGTGGAAGGAAGCAACGCCCTGGAGCACAAAACATATACGCACACATAATTATTGCACCATTTTTGCCTCATTAATTCTTATTAAGTGCGGTCAGTGCGGGTTACACGGAGAGGTGCGGGGGGGGGGGGGTGAACATAATTCGTCAAAGAAAACTTTACTGCCTATGCTTTACACCCGAAATGTTGCGGAGGGGTCGTGATTTGTTGCATCGTTTTTTTTCTGTATTTTATGATTGTATTCCCCCAACGTCGATGTAACTGACTTGTTAGTGTGTTGCATGTGAGTGTGTGAGTGTTTAGCTAAGCACATAAAATAACTAGTAGATAAACTGCTTATCCCCGCATCTAAAGATCGAAGTCACAAAGCCAAATGAGCGGACACCGACAGCTTGCCGTACCGTCAAAGAAAACTCACATTCCTCGCCAATCTTCATTCACTATCACCGCAAACCAGACTGCACACACTCTGGCGCCGGCACACGGGCACTGCAAACGGTAAAACACGCACGCCAACGTATTACATCAGAGCGCGCGCGAGGCGAAAAGTGTGTGAGAGTTTTTCCCTGCAAAAGAAAAGGCACGGGCACCAGCCGGCAGCAAATACCGTAAATCTCGATCGCCTTTTGCAAACGACGGAACGCAATCCCAGCATCCACACACACACACACACACACACACACACACACACACACACACACACACAGAGTCTCTTGACAGATAAACAACGCTCACAACACACTGCAGAAAGAAAATCTCCCAACAACAACAAAAAAACTGAAAGAAAATGCAGCAACACAAAGGCGCACACAGCACACGGCAGAAGGAAAAAAAAGCTTTCCTCGGTTAAATCAATCAATCAGTCTCACAAACGAACAGACACTCCAAGGGAGGGGGAAGGGAGGGCTAGTATTTTGGTGGCAGAAGTTGCCCTACCGCCCTCATCCCCACCCGGCAGGGCTTTTCCTTTTCGTGTGGTTGTGAGAAGTAGCTCAAAGTATACAAATTAAGCAGCTTATGGAGAGGCTGTTTGCATTTTTCTATTTTATTATCATGTCTCTCTTTCTCTCTCTCTCTCACTCTTTGTCTGTCGTGATCTTCTACTATGTCTTAAAGCTTACGCTTACCCGGGGGCTCCCGAAAGCCTAAGTCGACGCGAAAAAAGCGGCACACGCACACACACACACACACACACCGAGCCGCTCTAAGAGCATTGTTACGTTTTTTACGTAAATCCGTGGTCGCCTTACTTTTAACTTCAGCAACGTTCGCCGACTTGTACAATGTAAACGGATTTAGTTGTTCGCAGATGCAGGGAGGAAAGGAAGAAGCTGGAGCATATCGCATTTTCTTTTTTCGGTTAGGCAACGGTAAATAGAGATAGCGTTGCCGGTGGTTTGAACATTATTCCCAGCAGAAGAATTATGGTGCAAAGCGAGCTAAAAACGGGAAGACGCATTGGGAGATGTGCTTAGCTTCGTCAACGCTTTCAATCGATAATGCAGCAGTGCTGTTTACACTGGTCATGGTTGTTTCAATCAGAAGAATTCATTTACGTTCCTCTTTTATGATGAATTTTTAACGAATTTTTACATCAACTTTTAGCAGTTGAAATGATTCTTTTTGTTCCTAATTATGTTACATCCCTTCTTAACCACTCATCGAAGACTAAACCTCCTTTGCCATTCTCAATCCTTTTGTTTGCAGTTAAACAAACCGCATCTGAACCGATTCATTAGCAACAGCCAACAACGCTTTATGTAATCGATATCATTAGCCCACATTTTTCTTTCTTTCGCTCTGCTTTGCAACCCGCCATCATCATAATCATCGGCGGCAACTTCGCTATTTGCCCCGGTCTCTCCGCAGACACACCAAATTAATTATTTCCACCCGGGCGGTGGGGAGGCATTATCGCTCACGAAAAGCGCAACGCACATCTCATAACCGAAAAGCGCGTATCTGATACAAATCACACGCCGAGGGGCAAGTAGAAGAGTGACGGAACGCTTTTTTGTTTGATGACTTTTTGACTGACGTCGGCTGTAAAGGACTGTGATAGGTGCAGGGGCCGGCCTTGCAGCCACAGCGTGTGTTGCATCATCGTCGCCCCGAACGGACGAAAGAGTTTTCGGGCAAACTGTTTCCATTATGCTTGTCTAATACGAAAATCACGTCTAATTACACTGTAATCAAATTATAATCCGTTTCCTTGTCTCTCCACCGCTGAACTTTTCATTCCGGGCCCGTTCTCGACTGGGCCGAATGGATGCAGCCTTCATCAACCTTGCTCCTGCATATCATGTGAGCATGCTGGCCACTTTGGAGAATGCCCGGCCCTGCTTTGGAATCGTTCCACCGGTGAAGCTGGCTGACAGTGGGTGTCATTTCCGCGTTCGAGAAAGAGCACCGAAAGCTGAAGGCTTACGGTAAGGATCCTCCTTTCCGTCATGGTGGCCTGCTCGCTCGGTCGAGTTAATTGAGTTTTTCCGGTTGACGATGCACCGTCGCCAGCAGAAGGGAACAGGCTCCGGAGCTCAAGAGAGAGAGTATACATGGCAAATAAATCCTTGCCTGTCCTGGGACTCCGGTTTCCTCCGTGCTTGCCGAAAGTATCAAAAGCAGGCATTCCCTCCTCCAGGGCGAGGAATAGACAGAGGTTACGCTTTGGCTTCGATTATGTACCGCGTAATCCGGTCGAATGACCAAGCGTAAAGCTTCTCCCCACGCCATAGAACATGTCCTCCGTTCCTCGGTGACTTCTTTTGACGTGCTCTACTCAAAAAACACTTGACGCAAAATGGATTTGGAGAGCTCTCTGTAGCACCACCACCAGCAGCAGCAGCAGTAGCAGCAGTAGCATGTGTGTGGCGTTAGTGCATCCCGACAAAAGACAACCACGAAACATGACGCATCTCTCGAAACATGACCCATTCCCGCCTGCAAATCTCCTCCAAACAGTTCCTGTTTGTTGCTGGGTAAAATTACACACTTTATCCCTTTGCCCCCCACACACACACACTCAGCCACCCACTCCCTCTTCCTACAGTGCTTTATTTGCTGAAGGTTGTTTTAGTGAAAACAAAACTAAATCCCAATTTGCCCACGATGTTTGGCCGTCGGTCGTTTGAGCGCGTCGTTTCCACTTAAGCTGTGCGGAATAAAGCAGCAGCGCGCTCTTTCTCTTTGCGCAATGGATGCTAGGAATCAGCACGTTTTGTGGCACAATGCCGGCGGTCGCAGTATCCTCCAGCGCGTAAGGGGATAATGGAGCGCAAAATCTCTTATTCCATCACGGACGCGCTGCTAATTATGCGTCGCCGAAGGCGAAAGAGAAACAGTTCAGGATATCTAATGAAGCTGGCACGGGATTATGTGCCTGGGAGGTTAATCGTGTACACTTTATGCACGCTGGTGAACAATGCGTAAAAGCGCTCGGAGTTGTGTAAGTGGAAGATTGTGGCGTGAGGATAGTTTAATTTCGACCAGCAGTTGCTTGTAAATTGAATTTCGAGCAGTGACATCGCAACCAATAACTGAAGCTTTCTTTTGTCTTCTTTCAGGTAGGCCAGGCCCAACATCTTGAAGTCCATAAAACGGTCAAAAAGTTCTCGGCACAATCGTGGTAAGAACTCTCTACCGATACACATAAATCATGATCGACTATATGCGTTTCTGCCAAAAAGGGCTTATCTCGTCCAAAGCTGTTGGGCAAATTCAAATTTCTTCCACAGCGAGTGCGAGCCACGACTATCGTATGTAGGGCGCCGCCCAACGACGGAGGTAATAAATCTTGCAAGTTTTGAATAAACTTACCTTACCCGGTTCCCTTCAACTCACCCAACCACACACAAACGCAGAATCTATTGCTCCCGGTTGCCAGATTCTAGGCAATGCCGGTGTTTTTGCCTTTAAAATTTGACTCGATTATTTTCGGGCCAACTTCTTCCGAGTGCTTCGGGAAACACCAGGGCAACACCGAACGTATACTGTTTATTCACAGTGGGCTTCTTCACGAGGTTCTTACAGATAGTGTCTCCCGAACTCCGGAGCTCAGCGATGCTCTGGAGCAAACAGCGAGCTCCAAAAGTTTTGTCGAAGTGCGTTAAGATATTAGACAATCCTATTGGCAACAAGTTGATCCGGCGGAAGGTGTGAGGAGGCTTAGAATTCTCTTGTAAACTTTCGAACTGCATTTGTGGGCAAACTTTGCAAAGATATATCATTCCACTTTGCATAACGATGTACAAGCCGCTGGCACAAATGCACACTAGTCCCACTAGCAAACAGAGGGCCAATGTGTTCTTTTCGCGCCCGGAAGGTAACAATATCCACTCCTCCCTCGCGCTCCCTCTCTCTCTCTCTACATAGTCTCGATTAGTTTATGATGTTTTACCCGGAGCGGACGTCTCGGGATAGCAAAATGCGGAAATTTATCGTCCAAACTGTGCTATAGAGAGCGACCTGTATGCAGTGTACTGCCTGCGGGAAGTTTGCAATTAAACATTGGCTGTGCGCACCAAGCGCACCCTCGTATAAGCATCACGACGCTCATGTCAATCTCCTCTCCACAGGGCTGGCGCACAAACACAACCGGTCACGCTGGTGTGACTTTTACCAAAAGGTATCCTCACAACACACCGAGCTAGCATTCGGCGGGGGAGGACTGAGGAAGCGTTGGGTCAAAAGTGACAGTTGCAACTGCACCGTGGCCGTTACCCAAAACAGTAGACACGGACACATGCACGCTCGGAAACGATGTTTGGAACTCACCAAACTTGAAATGCATTCTGGTGTGTAGTCTACCTGGTTCCTCGCCCGTTTACCTTTCGGGGGACGGTGTTGGGACTCTGAAAGAAGCAGAGCTCTTCCACTCGCTACGGTGCAGAACCTGACACAGTAAAATACACCTGACCACATAGAGATAGACCCAGTTTGTACCGACCGGGTGCCGCTTTGTTTGAGTGTGCTAACTTCACGCTTGACGATGCATTGAACGCTGCCCGATTGCAGCAGTGAGACACCCCGGATGTGCACAAGCTCTCGGTTGACCATGGAGGTGTGCACCTGAACAAAAAAAAAAAGATATACAGATCCAACAGTAAGAGTGGGTAAGAGAGAAAGGGGAAAATCCGACGTACCAATGCACACAAAAGCCCTCAACCTCTTCTTGCTGGCTGCCCCGTCGTGTGTTGTGTTTAAATAATACCGAAATGGTAACAATAACACGATCGATAAGTTGTCAAACACTCGTCCCAAACAACGGGCACGGGCCCTTTGCACACCGTGTCTGGCGTGTCGGAATGATCATTTTCCGTTGCGTTCGCTGCAACGAAGCGAAGGGCCGGCCGGCACACGGGAAAGGGAAGGGCCGCAAACATCCAGACGCAACGCGATTGTGTTCGATGATGTTTCCTCAGTCTGTTTGCGTTGGAAGAATGTCGAGCTGTCGAAATTCACCAAAACTCACCGTCACAGAACCGAGTGGGTTTGAGCCGTTTGACAGCTGCAGCTACAGTGGGGGAGGAATGAATGTTGTGATGGGCTGGAAAACCCGCTCCGACAGACAGATATCGACGGTGGAGAAGTGTGCTTTTACTGAAGAGCTCTCCAGCGTGCTCGCACATACAACACAGTTTGTGTACTCGGAGGGTGCGCTAATTAGTAAACATCCGGCCTAATTTGGGTACGTCGGAGGTACGTCTTAGAGGGAGATCTAGCATCCGATGAGTGACATTAGCTGAGAGGATTTCATTGTTAAGCCATGTAGTACGACCGCGGTCATATTGCCCAAAAAGTTGGAAGAGTTCGACCACTGTGCTCCACTCCAAGAATTGAAGTATCTGTTGCGGGTTTGTTTTCCCATTGATGCCCTCAAAAAATTTGACACCCATCGATGCAAAACCACAACGTATAAATGGAATTCAACATCCCCACAGGTACATCTTCTGCATTTCGCGGGAAGAAATCTCATTTCCTGCTCTCACGCTCACGCCGCAAAAGCCCGTCACCCGGGAACCTTACTCGAGTGAAACTGATGCTGCGTTTGCAATTATGCTGTGCTGCCCTACCGAGATGTAAAACCGCACACATCTCATAATACACCGGCTCCGATACTCCGTGGAATTATTTTTGCGAGCTCTGGGCGTTTTCTCATTTCATCCGAATCAATGTCCCGCCGTGATGGAGAGGAAGCGCTGCACCCATCTTTCGCTTCACCTCTAAACCTGCTCGTCTGTGTGTGTTCATATATCTTATGTAACCTGCACAATGCTCTTCGGGGTGCATTTGTTTGAACGCCGTGAGCACTGCATCAGCGCGCGCTAGCCAGCCTCCGACCGAAAGTTTCATCCCATGGGTTGATATGGTTGCGAGAGCAGCTTGGTAACCGTGGTGTGCCCTTAATTATGTTTCCGTAACCCAGAGCAACCTCGCTCCCCCAGGGTTGGGCGAGAAAAAGAGCAAACGCAAAGCGCAGGGTGGGAGCTTTTTCTTTGGGAAGGAATGGTTTACGATAGTGGAATACACGGTGTGCAGCGTGCTCTCACACGCGTATTAAGCGCCAGAGGGGAGGAAGAGATAGACATTTATTGACCGCTCTAATCGCCTTCAGTGTAACCATTTCGATGCTGCCCGATGGTGGTCATTCATTTTTAGCCATAGTTTGAAGCAGATAAACTGGGCTCGCTACTGGACATGGTTCGTATGTCGGAAGTGTACGTGGCTCTTGCACTCTCTGTGCGGGTTGAAATTGTGTGCCGGTTTTAGTGCAAATAGTTCTCGGGCGATAATCTTTGCCAAGGCTGTCGAACGGAAAAACCCGAAGCGGGAGACTTCTAAATTCTGCTTCTGAACTTGAATTAGTTCTGGAACAGAAGTTGGACTCATCCCTTTTTCCAGGAACCTAGCCTTAACTTATTTGGATAAAACAACATGTCTAAAGTTAGAAGCACTGAGCACATCCTAAACCTTATTTAAGATCTGGATTGAAAGAAGTCAATTAGACCCTGGAACTGGTCTAGAATTTGTCACGATCGATACCATACATCATACCTAGATCTGTTCTTGACCAGTTTCTGTAGTCTTTGAAGCCTTGGACGTGACTAAGAATTCTTCCTCAGCTTCAACCCAAAATGAGCCTGAAGGATTTTTGCGTCTAGAGCCCGTTCTGTTAAGCTCCAAGGAATTCGTACTATTAAAACGATATCCAGATATTCTAGAAGATATGATGCTATATCCAGAAGCATGTGGTTCTTCCATTAGACCACTGATACAATAAATGTAAATTAGGACGTTCTCAACTACCATTTCCAAATAGAGGGTTCGACACCCATGCCCTTCTGCCAGCATAAACGGTGCAAAGAACCAACAGACAAACCACACGTATCAACCAGCAAAACAAAAAATTAAACCCCCACTACACACCCATCAACTCCAGGCGGCCGCGTTCGTGACCTAAATGCTGATCATTATTCAATTCTACTCCATCGATCGATCTTAGTCAGAGGTCTGTTTCCAACGTCAGCACAATATTTCCCCAGTCAGTGGTGGCCGGTGGTCGGTCAGCCAACCGAAAACCAAGTCAATTCCCACTCCACCGCACACCTTCCCACCCCAGCGGACTTCCACATCCAACCGTCGGGGGAGAGAGAGATGTATGCACCTAATTCGAGTGTTTTATTTCCTCGCCAAAATGCAACCCCAAATAACGTGGGAGTGCGGAAGGGCAGTAGCAGCAGCAGGACCGCGGATTGGCTACGGTCATAAAACAGTAACCACACACACGTACACACTGTCCGGGTACTTCGATTGGGGCGGCTTTAGCTACGTTCGATACGCAATTACCCGAAAACGATTTAGCTGGCATGAAGTGGTAGATGCTGTGTGCGGACGAGGTGTGGTGGTACTCCAAAATCACTGGGCACGACGACGACAACGGCCACCAAACCAGCACACCAAACACACAAAACCCACTCCACCGTCCTGGGTGGATTGGGGGCCTGGTGTGTACAAATTTAACAATTTAGGGCTTGCGGGAAAAACGGTCACCAAAGCTATTACTACTGCTGCTGCTGCTGCTGCTGCTGGACCCAATCGGTTCGTGATGGCAATGCCTCACCTACACCCGTGCATTACCAAGTTTGGACATTGATTGATTTTTCCTTTGGACAATTCTCACACACCAAAAACAACACACCGAGCGCGTGTAGAAAGGCGCCCACGCTAAACCGTTCCGGAAGCTGACAGGATCAGTCTAGCGTGCGCGCGCGAACTCCACTCGTCCTTAAACCACCGACAGCATTTTGTGGCAAAGAAGATGGATTTAAGTCTTCCCTATCACCGTTGCTTGAACATCGGGGTTTGGCGTACACACATTACGGAAGCCAAAAACGCATCCGACAGTCCCATCTGCAACGCTGTGTACGTTCGCTTGGATCCTCTCGCACACCACAGAGAGCGTTGCGGTTTTTTGCCCACAATCGAACGATTTCCATCTCGATTGCACTTTAATGGTGCGGCAAAAAGCGTTTGTCTAGAGGGTTGGAAAACGATCCTTCCTTCAGTCACTTTTCCGCCCACAACCCTCCCCCCCCTCCCTCCCTCCCTATCCCTAATGGTTATGGTTATCTGGGTTTGGGGTGCTGCGCTTTTATGCAGCATGGTGGGCCTTCACGACCGGGAACAACACACAGGCCGGCAAGCGGCAGTGCAAAGGATAATATTCGCACCGAACTGGTGTCTAGTAGCAGTGTGGTCAGGTGCAATTTATTTGCACCGGATTGAAAATAAATCCACTTTAACTACACTGAGGTGGGCCGTGGGTGGGGAACCTGTGCGAACGCGAGGTGTTGTGTTTCGTCGGTGGGAAACTCTTTTTTTTTTTACATGCGAACGATAAGCCACGAAAATCGAATTGATCAGTCAACACCAAACAGATAAAAATAAATTCTCAATTTGGAGAATACGCTGCTATTCAATGGAGGGGATTAAAAACGTGTGCAGAAACAAAGGAATCGTTCAGAGATTACTCCGAGTACTATATAACATGCAACAGCAGCTACTCATTCTATTTATTCATGCTAGCAGCATAATCACTCCATACGGGATTCGATAGCGGTCCGTTGTCTGTGCCTTTTCCGATTAGACTACCTGACCCGCTTGTACAAGAAGGCGTTAGTGAGCTTCTAGTATTGATTCATTACGATACGCTTTCATTGCATTTGTAACTAAAACTATCAGTCGTGAGGGACGATAAAGAAATAATTTTTAAATATAAAAAAAAGATAATGAACACATTTTCAAATATTTGTTTTCACTGTTCCTCATAGAGTTTACTTTCTCATCTCCGGAAGTGTTACAGAAACCCATTGTCGCAATCCAAGAGCTTAGCAGCTGCCGGGTGTCGTGTGGCATGACGGAGTCTCGGCTCCAACACAGCACAAACCTTGTGCGTGTGCCTTAAAACGCTATCAACCGGGTAGCCAGCCCCACAGAGTGGGATAGAGAGCCCCAGTAAGCAGTAGTAACGGCAGCAGTCCGACAAAACAATGAAGTGTAAATGGTTTACACAAATAGGACAAACTGAGCAAACACACATCCCATCCATCTCTCCATCTTCGACCCGACTAGTTTCGAGTCGTACACATACACGCGCCGAGGGTTAGCCAGCTTTCATGACAAGTGTTTGTGTGGCGCTTTACATCTTCGACATCTCAAAGTTCCCCAGCCCCAGCCGGTGCTACCCGTCCACCGCACGGCAGCAAAGTGCGCCTGCGAGCGACACTAAAGAAGTAAATAAAACCTTCTCCCGCACCGCGACCCTCTGGCACATATTGCACCGACATAAAGCCACACCCAGCAGGAGCATGACAAAAACATGTTGCGCGCTTGATGGTCACGCTGTCCCTTGCTTTCCAACTGAAGCAGCAGCAGCAGCAGCACAGAGCGTGTGTGATGGGGTGCATATGATGGAGAGGGATTTTTGCACAGACAGCCAGAAAATGAAGCACTGTTTTCGTCCTTCAATTTTGGGCGATTTGTACTCGGATGCTTGCAATGAGAGTCGAAACAAGGCAATAAAACCCCACCCTCGGCGGGGTGTTGCGAAAAAAGCGCTTGCAAAACAAAATAAAATCTACTCTTTCCGTTCTCCGAGGGTTCCTGAAAGCAGCCAGCGCCCGATCGTAATACCTTCCGCGTGCAAAATATGTCGGAATACCTTTCAAACTTTGTTATTTGCTTCCTCGGTAGAAGCTCCACTGCCAGGGCTTACTAGCCGGCCTAATGGAATGGAGTTTGCTTTCTTTTCGAGCACAAAATGCTCCATCACAGCAGTAGGTCTTTCGGGTACACCAAGACCTCTGGCTCGTCGTCGTCGTCGCCGTCGCGAGGAATGGATTGAATCGTATCGTAAACGTTATGTTTATCATTGATTATCACAATTATTGCCCTTTTACGGCACTTTTACGACACGCGCTGACGACTGAGGGAGTTTCAGAGAAAGAGAGGAGATGGACTACACACATCTTCGCTGGCATATTGTACAGAAGACGCGCTCGGCCTACTACTACCTCCATTAGCGTATGTGACTCGGTTCTTTACGAGCCATAATATGTTTGTGCCCGCGCGCCTAATAGCGCGCAGCTTCCTTCCTCATAGCAATATAAGCAACAGCGAAATTGAGTAGCCCAAAGTTTCTTAATAAACTCTCCCCGGGCTTAATGTAAAGGATTTTTCTTTTTTGTAGTATCATGTGAGCTTAGTGTGGAAAATTAAATTGATTTTCATAACGTCCTCGCCTGTACAGCTACTATTCTTTGTGCATGACACATAAAAACAATTCTATAAATATTTTGCGTTCCCATTATGCACAGGCTTTCCTGAGATTTTTTTAGACTACAGCTAATGGAACTACCATCAACAACACATATTAAACCATTATAAAACATTCCAATTTAATTACATAGTTTTCCTCATACTGCTTTTTTATAGTTTCGCTAAAATCCAACCACAATGAGGACGTGCAACAGTGTTTTATTTTAAGGATAAAGAGCTTCTGGTATTTTTTTAAACTACATCGAACTCATTACACGCTTCACACCCGGTATTATGGGTCCCGTAAGCGGTAGATTGATATGCTGAGGGGGTGGGACACTCGTCAGCATCAATTTACAGCTCCCTCTCTCTCTCAGCATCAATTTACAGCTCCCGCTGTACGCAAAAAGCCACCTTTCAAAAAGTAATTAAAATAACTCCGTAATATGCTTAGCGGTTGAGCTTTGATCGGGGTCGGCTTTTGTTGTGGTGCAAGCTATTCATTATGTGTGCGGGAGAGATAAAGGACAGCGAGCGGAGGAAAAAAAAATGATAAAAAAGAAAACCCTTGTGAGGGAGTGGTACGCATTAATAAACATTGAGTCCATCATAAAGCATTCGCTGGCATGGGGTGAGGATTTGTTTTAAATCTCTCTCATGATGCCGCTAGTGCAGAAATAAATCACACAAATAATTCAATTCCATCAAACGGCCCCCCATTCAGCAAGGACACCACACACTCCACCCTCGATGTGACAATATGGCCACCTCGAACAGCGTGCTACGTCGTTTCGATTCAAAGAGGAACGATTTATAAATGTAAATATATATCTGACCTGATAATCTTTAGCCGGCGTTCGCGAGACAAACAACAACATGCAAGAAAAAGGGCTGCCTGGTGGGGTTTGTGGGAGGCCAAAATTTCAACGAACTTTGGAAACCTTGACCCGATTTGCGCTCTATGTTTTTATACAAACCGGTGAATGACATCATGCCGGTTGGAGTGAAACGATGATAAGAAAGTGTTTTCCTGCGGTTTGTTTGTCATGTGTGTTCTACACCCCATTGTATTTATGTTTTTCCCTGTTTTGATGTAACTCAACCCACACACACACACAAAAGGGTCACCCTGGGTTCGCCTCACAGGAGGAGATCTTCCCACTCCACCACGCACAATGCTTCATATTAACTAGCTGATATGAATCATATGTTGAATGGCGACCTTTGGCGTCCACCTCCGAGTCTCCCCCGTTCGGGACGTCTTCCCTGCAACGTAAAATTGACCCTTCGCAAAATGCTTCGTGCTTACACCCAACCAACCACACACCTTTCCCAACGGTTTTGTGTGGAACGATTTATCTCGCAGCGAGCGAAGCAGCACAGCAGAATCCCAATGTATTATGAAAATTGCCAAAAATTTCAGCATTGCGGAAGAGGCACCGTCGGTGCCGGAAGATTTATCATCATTTTCTCCCAGCTTCCCACCTCCACGCTGGAGACAGTCCGGACCCGATTTTGGTCGGGTGGAAGTGTAAGAGGGTTATAACGAATGGGGCATTTTCGTTTCCTCCTCTCCACACGGCGTAACCACGCTAAAGTAAGCCAGGAGATGAGGACAAGGGCATGCACGTTACAATTTTCGGGCCGGGCTCGGTAATTACACATCAATGGTGTGTGGTTTGGTTGTGATGATGCTGTCCCGGCTCCGTAAAGCGGGCCGTGATAAATGAAGGATACACAGGACGGTGTGTACGTCTGGTAGAATTCCAACAAATTCTGCAAAGCGTCCTTCTCGCTCCATAATGTTCGCGCTCTCAGCATTACAAAATGCGCCTTCCGGTAAAATATGCCGCCAGCCAGCAGCGTCGTGTGTTTCGCGCCGCTAATTCCCCAAATATGACAGCTCACACGAATGTCATTTAAACGTAGGCGTTTTATCTTTGACACCTTCCTGATTCCGGCACGGCAAGCACGGGGAGCGGGCGAAAAGATAACGCCGAGCAGAAGGGTCTTAAATATTAAATAAATAAATATTAAAGCTGCTCGTGTGGGAAGGTTTTCATAGGTTTCGCTGGTGGAAACGAATTCGCACGCAGCGCATAAGAAATGTTATTTTATTCCCCTCGAAAAAGGCACGAAATACACGCTTGCCAGAGCAGCATCAGCCTCAGACTCCAAATTCGATTCCATCCTACGAAGCTGCGAAAAGCAATTTCGAGTAAGGCGTCCCCCCGTGCTGCTGATTCCTGTAAACCGTGAAACGGATCAGGATCAGGTCGAGAAAGCTCTTTGCCGCGTACAAACACACGCACGCGGCAAGCTGACAAGTTTAATTCAAAATAGGATTTAAGTCATGTTTCGGCAGTTTAACTGCACACGCTCGGCAATCGCGCATCGTCTTGGGGAAAGATGTGATGTGTCTCCGAGGAAACCTTTGGGACTTTCTTTCTCCGTCGAGGTACAAGGAGCGCACCAGCTGCACACATACAGTGGTTTCCTGTTCTGACTCCAAGACGCGGCACATCCTGCACAGTCGTCATGTCGTGTTTGTGGCTTTGTGAAGCGCTGAACTGCAAAGACACCGAGCGCCAATGCACCACCATGCTTGCCTTCTTCTCTTCCGTCGGTGATGGTGCTACCGCTCGGTGCATCTTCAGGCGAAGGATTTTAAACCTAACGACACCGCGACTACATCTGGAGGAACATTAACCTCGAAAAAGTGGCCTTTCAAAGGCACCGCAATAAGAAAAAGCTCTCCCCAGGAAGGCGACGTGGTGGCAAGGGTTCCACTGTAGTCGATTTAAGCATCATCACCATGACGATCAGAATACATAGCGCGCCTGAGCAGAGGACGTCTGAGGAAATAAAAAAAGCCTATCAGAGAAAAAATGAAGGGCACTAGCAAATTTCCACGAAAAGCGAATTTTCTGCAGCTCGATTGTTCGCCGCCACTACTACTCGCTTTATCACCATCATCATCATCATCATCAGTTTTTGGCCAACCATCCCGGTGATGCTTTCTCGGCGGAAAATGGCTTCACCAACCGTTGCCGTCGCCACACCCGGATGCTGACGATGACACGGCGGAAAATCTTTTCGTTCAATCTGTCCCTTCTTGCGCCCAGTAGCGCCCTCGTCCCGAGCATGTCCCGGGGACCCGAGATTTATGCCGCTTCTCCTGCCGAAAGGTCGACAGCTAGGCGGACTGTGGGCTACTGCCACCCGGCGTTGGACGGGCCGCACGAGTGTCAGCGAAAATTTTGCCATCACTCGAGACGCTGCTGCCAAGCGTATTCTTCTTGGACGCTTGGACGCAGACAGAACCGTACCCTAGCGGCAAGCGATTCGGGGAGAAGCATTCTTGTGGCAACGACCGGAAATACGATGACGGCGACGCTAATGTCCAATGTTGAGGCACAAATTGCTGCTGAAGCTGACGTTCCGGGGCGGACGAAAAGATTATATCAACGAACCGTACTAGTGGCAGGACCATACATCCATCCAAAAAACAACACACTAAGGATGTTCTAGGGGAGATGGGATAAGAAAGCGTCTAAGCCTATGTCCACTCGCAGTTACTGTACGCAGTTTCGCAGTTTTTTGGATGACTTCTCAGCGAGGACAATCAAGGGAGAAAAATCCTAGGCGTCTTGTAAGACCACTTTCTGCTATCATAAAGCATGGGAACATAATTTGTGACGTTTCTCCTTCTTAGGTCTTTTCGTTGTTGTCACATTTTGTCACTGTTTTGATGTTTACTGTATTGCAGTATTAGGCGGGCTTAAACATGACGTTGGAATTATTCATCATAATTGTGACAATGCTTCTGAAGCATTAGAAGAATCATAAAAATGACACGAAAATCCCAGAGTCCTAGTTCTAGAATGACTGTATAGTTCCTAGCTCTGAATTCGGTCTATTGTCCACTATCATCAAGACTAGATTTAAGTACTCGTGGTCCAAGGTTTACTGGGGAATATCTTCTGCACTCTATTCATCAAATAATCTCCCCCAAACCACCAAGAACTCCTGTACTCCAAAGATTGACCGGAAAACAAACATCGCTAATTCGAGCTCGCTTTAATCTCGGCTTTTTAATAAGCAAAGAAGCACGCCTCGCTCATGTATGATGGGAGCCGTATCTCGAGTCGTTCCTTTACCAACCTTCTCCGGACCACCCATTATTGGTGCGCGGAGACAGGGCAGCCAACATGAATCAGAAGGATTATTGCATCAGCTTAAAAGATAAACAAGATCAAGCGCATCGTCGTCACCATGGACGCGTCACCACCTCCTCCTCCTCCTCCTCCGCCTCTTCCTCCGTCACGGCAGAGAAGGTTCGTGTTTGTTAGTGGTGACTAATTCTGACGCATCCGTGGGAGAACGATCAACTTCCTTCAAAAGCTGGGAGCGCGCCGGATCGCAACCGGCATCATCATCATGCTGAGACTGTGCTTTAATTAAATTAAACTCAATTACAATTCTCCAACCTCACTCGCCGCCCCCCCCCT
>KB669614.1:646257-664170 GCA_000349105.1 Anopheles epiroticus
GCATCTTTCCTCCCACGTATTGTGCCGCGTGCGACCATTCAAAAGAAGACAGAAGAGCGTGCCTTTGCATGGCAAGGGATGCTGCTGCTGCAGGCGAACTTCGCCACTCGTTTCTTATCACGCGCTTTCACGTTGGGTATGTTCTCGGTTGGCCTTCTTCTTCTCTTTGTGTTGCCACGCTTCCCTCCTCTCGGTCCCATCGTCGTTTGCTAACAAATCACCTCATTCGGAATCAGTTTTGCGTAATTACTTCAATCAATTTTTCCACCATCGTCCGGGTTTCTCGGTCCGGAGTCGTCTCCTTTGCTGGTTAGTTTTTCTTTTAGGCCAAGAATGGCAGAGTTGCTCCAAAGAGGCAGTAAATCACTTGCCAAGACCCTAACGCTAAAGTGTGGGAAGACCATCAAGTTGCTCGTGGCTAGTTTTCTTTCCTTTCGTATGTCCGAAAAGGGAATGTGCGGTTCCCCCGCGGTCGTTAGAACTCCCTTCCAGCGGTTTCCATTCTTCGCCGTGTTTTTTCTGCCCTGTGTATCCTTTTCTGCAGTTGTTTGCTGTTTGGTGTTGTGTTCGGTACGGAGGCGAGTGAAGAGGCGTCACACAATTGTGTGTCCCTTTTTGAATGCGCTTTCCTCCCCCACTATCTGCGAGACTATTCTGTCGACCACTTCCTGCTGGTCAGCAGCTTTTCTGTTCTCGGTAGTGCAAAAAAAAACAGGCCCCCGGACACAAACCAGCAGCAGTAGCACTTCAAAACTTCACTTCGAAACTTTAAAGAAAAACTTTTGCTTCTGCCCTTCGGGAGCTACCCTTCGCTTCCTTTTCGGGTGGTTTTTCCTGTTTCACATCCTTCCGGAAGCCGGCTTCCTTCAAGCTCATCCCGTTGGGATTTTTCGTGGTGGAACGGTAGGGAAGGGAAAGAGGAGAGTGCACACGCAGGGACAAACTTTGAATTAAAACTTTGTCCGGCTCTTTGAAGGGGGTCCCGCCACCCTATTTACGTCTTTATTTCGGTTGCAGTGGCGCACTGTGTGTTCTGCATGAACGAACTTGCCAGCGGGCGAACGAGCGCCCGGAAAGCTTAATAAGCGCGGCACGAGACGACGGGCGGGCTTGGGAGGGAATGATCCACATCCGGGGGTTGGCCCTGAATGGCCGATGCAAGGGAACGACGACGATGAAAACTATTGCCAGACTTCACACAATCTTGCCATGGTGACAACACAAAGCGGCAACTTTTCGTTTGCTCTCTCCAGTCTGAGCTGCACACACTTTTTTGTATTTCGATAAACTTCAATAAAAGAAACAAGCAAATTTATGTCCCTTGAGGGGAGTTATGTTTGCGTTACAGAGGGAGTGAAGGATGGAGAAAAGCGTTTAAAAAAGCAATGCAGACACAATTTGCAGTAACGAATGGAATTTAAGGTTGAGTGAAGCTGAATTTTCATAATTCCAATTAAAATTGAAATCTCTTCATCCCTTTCAAACGTCTTTACCCAACAAGCGCAATTAACTGATACCTCATTAGATAAGCCTTGCAACTTCTTAACAGAATTTGGTCCTCTCCTCAATGCAATCGATCGCCAAATTTCCCAGAACGACAAACTTTCCCATTTTTGCTTCCTTGCGAACAAAAACTAGCTGCAGCTACTGCTCTCCCCAGAGTAAAACGAGCCCTTTTGCCTCTGCAGTCGCATGCACCTGGTAAAGCGATCGGAAAAACAGGGGCAACCCCTATTTGGGGACCAACACCTCCGCTTGCATCCGGCTCGCGGAAACGTTAAGCGGTAATTAAATTAGCTTCCCCACGAAAACATTCGCGCGCACCTAATTAGACGGAAGAATCGTGCGCCCAGCCAACTCCACCGTTCTCCATTTTCAATTGCACACCGAAAAAATAAAGGACGAAAAGTCACATCCCAACCAGGAAGGAACTTTCCCCCGGGGAGATGGAAAGCAACGACGACAACCAAGGGGTGTGTAACGATCAATTGCACACAAACGAGAGAAAAGCTCATTATTGCACTTTTCCCCCTTCGGGATTGGGAGAAGTAGCAAAAAAAAAAAAACAAACTGGGAAGTTAAACTACCATCGCGAATTGTTTGCAGGAAGGAACACATTACGGGTGCGAGAGTTTTCTAGCGTAGAAAATATTGCAACTTTTAAACCTGCAGCCCGGGGACGAAAAGGGCAAGGGGTGCCAAGCCAGCAGGCACCACCCTCTAGCCGGACGTATTGAAATAATTTATAGCTGAAATTAAATTAATTATAATCAGCTTACACACAAATCGATTGTGTGCGACACATTTCCGCCCTCTGCCGAGATACAGCCGGGCGAGAGAGAGAGAGAGAGAGAGACCTATTGGCTTTTTCCCTGATTTTCCACGTTTTCGATATTAAATATTTACTCGATTTTTCACTCGTCCCGGCTATCAATCCGTGCTGGCCGAAACTACTCGGTGCACATTTACGCCGCTGTGGTGCTTTAGAGGTACTTTTTGTTGTTGTTTGTTTCAACCCGTCGCTGGTGCCGGGTAAAGAGCGAAAAGCACAAATCATATTTTTTCACGCATCATTTGCTACGTGCATTTCAAATCGGCGTGCCGGTCCTGTAACTGGGACCGAGCACAGTAAACGCAATACGGTTTTTACCACTTTAAATCTAGCGCCTGTTTGTAACCACGACACAGCAGACAGGTGTTGGGGATTTGAGGGATTATTATATTCGATTAGAGATTTGCATCCGTTCCTTCCGCACTCCTTCGCGCAAACACGCTCCGTGTTAATCGTATTTGGATGCTTTAACCGAAACAAACACACGCAGCAAACCGTTTTCCCACTGTACCGAGAGACATTAGGCTTTTCACACCGTGCATGGTTCGCTTAACGTGATTTTCTAATAATCTACTACCGCTTAAATAGTGCCACAGTCGTTGTGCCAGCATTCGTAAAATTCAATCCATCATATACCGGCGCTCACACGGTTCGGTTTTTTCTCGTTAGACTTGTGGTTTACACGCTTCCCTCGCTACTTCCTACACTCGCTTTCAAAATGGACCGTCCGTTAGATTGAAAGGTGTTCCTGTCTTGCCAAACGATTACCTCACTCAGAGTCTCTCTCTCTCTCTCTCTCTCTCTCTCTTTCCTTCCCGACAGCTGACTCACGGTGGAGAACCTGTTCTTGCCTAGTATATAATTATTACAGCACCTCGGGAAGGACGTCAAGTGTGCACAACGGAACGCTAACAGTGCAACAGTTAGTTGCTGCTGCTGGTGGTCAGCTTGCAGCGCTAACTTCGTGCTGGCAGGCGCTGTTTGATGAAGATAATAATATTCTTGTCCGGCCAACTACTTGTGCATACGCACCAGCTCGCCTTGAACTACCGGCAGCAGGGTCCGTGTGATTTTTTTGTAACAGCATTTTTGCAATGCTTCTTGCCTTCTTCCTCATTCAATTTCCAGTGGCCTGCGCTATCGCAGGGGTGTCCCAGCATCGTGCAACTCGCGCTCCTCCCCGCCCTACAGCAATGCAGACACACCATTCTAAGGTGTGCTCTGGTCCGTGATATGTGAGAATAAGACATCAGCACGAGCTGCCCTTTTCCGTTGATGTATCCCACGAGATATGAACAGCTCAGCATACCTACAAATAGAAGAGAAGAAAAAAAACAAACAGAAGCATTAGATTACTTGTGTTATTAAAACATTCGAATGCGATGAGCTCAGCTGCTACCGCGATGGCGGAAGATGACAATACACATGCCGCGGGGTAGCACAGTAATAGCGCCAGTTCCCAGAAACTGACCGAAGGTTAGAGCCGCCGTTGCATTGATGCATTCTTTTTCCGTATCCATCTCGCGTCACGATCTATCTAGCTATCGCTCCAACGCACAAAAGCGTTCGTCATCCGGATCAGCGTGATCTGAATGTCGATATATTGGAAAAGGGCACACAGCGCTCTGTCAATGAAATGGCGAATGCTTTATTTTATTTGTTCAGTCGTTTTTGCTAACGTTTGCTTTCAACAATGCTGCAGCGAGAATGCACGCGCCGTTGGAGTAGCATTATAAAATGAAACTACACGCTTTGCTGTGCGTTGCAATGAGCGAGATCGGCAAAATGCGCAACAACATCAACGCACCCACATTCTCTGGATCCTGGAAATTGCCAAGAAATGTGTATGTGTACTTGTTTATCTGACGATACTTCTATAGAGTTCGTCTCTATGAAACGGTACCGACCGGGCCAAAAGGGTAAGTGTGTTTGATATTCAAAGCCCAAGCTTCCCTCCTGGGGGGTGTACCGAGCATCAACCCACAACGCGTCCTCCCCCCTTACAAACACTGGGCCGGGGCTTTGTGATCGGGAAAATTGATTTCTTATCAATACCTCACCATCGGGTGCCGGCTTTTCTCTCTTTGCAACAATGCACCTTCCCAGCAGCGGACACGATATTACGCATTAGCCAACGGCCTACACGTACACAGTCGGCAGGGCCCTGTGCATCCAGGTACATCCACAGTCTTTGTTCTCTTCCCTCATGGTAAGCACTACGACCGTACGACGTCCCGTTTTGACCCGAGCCCGGTAACTTTTTGCAACCGATGGTGACGGTATCGATCGGGGATGATAGATTGCAAAACGAGAATAGTTTCCACCCATTCCTTCCTCTCCAACAGCAGCGAGAGCAGGAAATCATTCTACGATAAAGCCCTGCTGTACGGCAGGTCATGCTGGCGGGGGGAAGATGTTCTATTTACACCGAAACAGTTCAAACGAGAACATAATAAAGGGTTTAGTTGAAAATTACACGGAAATTATTGTGCTTGAAACACAGCTTCAAAGCCAACGCTTCCTTCTCCTTGGGTAAATGCCGCTGAAGGGTTGAACGATATGGAATTAGTGAGGCATTTTGATGGAAAAGGACCAACACGAACAGCCCCTGTCCCATTCCGAATAATGAAATAATCATACACGTCTATTAAAACAAACCCTAGGCTCGGCTTCCGAAAAGACTACCCCTCCGAGATGTTATGCTAACAATCCCAAAGCCCCTTGTGTCCCACCCACACACTATTCTTGGGGTATCTGTTTACTCTAAGACAAAGTTTGGAGCTTTTGGCGGGGTCGCACAGCAGCATTATTTTGCCATTTCTTGCTGCCACAACTGCTAATTTACTTATGATCTCGTGCCCTTCCCAAAGACAATGGAGCTGTTGGAATCGTGCAAAAGCGGCAAACGCCTGTCCCACGCTAACAATTCCGAGTGTGCCGGCAACATGAGTTTCGTGTCGTCAAGGTTGTGGCGGTGGTGGCCTTTATTAAACGGAACTCGTCATAAACGGTCGTCCTTTGAAATGGCAAAACGTAACGAAAACATAATGCACCTTCCTTTCTTACCATTATATCTCCTTCGCCGTTCTTTCCCAGTAGCTCCCGGCACTGTACACTCTGTTTGCATCTCAGTAATGCAATCTGGCAAATGCAAATGCTAGCTCCTCTTCCAACATAACCCTCCTCCCTCATGCGCAACACAAAGCGGTAGCGGGCAGCGAACTCGCGAGCTTGCCTATTGTGGTAACCATCATGAGCATTTTACACGAACCTTGGAGACATACTAGAGGAGCTGCATGTGTTCACCGGTCGGGTGCGGGACGTCTACTTACCGCAGCGATATCTTCAACCCGTCGTCTCAATCGTTGGACTCCCCCCGTCCAGAGTTCCTAGCGGCGTTAATTTGCAATTTAACAAAACGATCGTTTGTTGCTGGAGCGTTTTCGAACGCAACGAACCGTCCTACTTCAAACGAACCGAGGAGAGGACGGGTGCACAACACACGAATTTACATCACGCGAACCTTCTTCTCTCTCTCTCGTTCTCTGAACTAAACCGCTCTATTCTCGACTGGCGTCATGTAGGATTTCCTAGCAGGCAGGAACGTTTACACTACACTACACCGAAAATCTTACCCTTCAAAATGTGCTCTCGTCCCGCAATCCAATATTTGGAAGGTACTCTAAGCTCCGGCCGGAAGCTGATATGCGGCACTGTCAAGTAGTCACTCGCAGCAAGACTCTACCTTCGGAAAGCGTTCGGGAAGCAGACCGACGCGCTCCCGCAGTCAATAGTTGCCAATCTTGCCGTCAGCCCGCCCGGGGGACCAACAATAACCCAGGGTTTTCCCATGTCGCAGCGACCGAGACGCGGCTAATCAGTTTGCACCGAAACGAGACTGGCCGGGTAGTACACACATGCAGGACACGACCATAACGAACCACAATGGGTAGCATTATTGTGCGTCAGTTTCGCATTAACATGATAACCTTCTTGCCGCTCCCGGTCGGGCTCTTCCCACTCACGCTTTCTCACGGTTGAAACCCTCTGCTATGTCATGCTGCAGGTGATTGTCTACGCTAAACAAGACGCTCCGTTGTCCCTAGAGGAGACATCAGCATGGAGCGGTAGAGGAGAGTTCGCTGCGCGGTCAACTAATTAGAACCGGTGATGTTTACAGTGTCGTACGCAGCACGGCCGCCTTTCGGCGGAATTGTTGTTCAAATTTATTGGATCCCTTAGAGGACTTGATTGAAAATAGTGTGGATGTGGTTTGAGTGCTCCAATAACATTCGTTAAACGTTAAAACACCTCAAAATAGACACCGTAGGATGTCAGACATTTTGTGTGTTCTGAGGTCACTTCCATGGGCTAACAGTTTGAACCAGAGCTACTGATGGACATCTCGTGACGTCTTAATGTCTCAACTGAAAGGAGGTGTGCGACCATTCAAACGTTCCCTATATACTCCTCCTTCCCCTAACAGTGCGTCATCTTCTTCCTGAGGCACAGAATAGGATTACACAAATGATGTCTTACAATCAGCAAGTCGACTCCCGCTTCTTCCTCCCGAGTGGTCCAGACCCCTGGAGAGATTCGTGCTCGGCACACAAACACAAACTCACACTTTCCCAATCAGTTTCGGTTCGCGTGACGAGCAAATCCATGTCGGTTGTAATTAGCGCACCACCGATAATCGTGTGTCGGCTTTGGGTGGTGAGTCCCTCCCAGCCTCCGCCCAGGGATGCTGGAAGCGGATCGATCGATGCAACAGGTCGCTAGAGCCATGAATTCCCTCTCTTTAGCACTCACTCACAGAAGCATTTCGGGTGGAACCGAGGATAATGGATGTCTTTCTCTGTGACTCGCTCCCCGTGCTTCACAAACCAGGCGACGGTTAATCTGGCTTGTCCCTAGACTGCTGCTGCTCGCCCCGCTAATGGACACCAACATCGACAGCTATTCGTCAATATGTCCACTCCTAACGCAAACACGGGTGCGGGTAGATGCGAAGAGAATTTTTCATTCGAGCCGCTTTCACTTCCCAAAAGCGGATTGTATGGGTATGAGCTGGCTGTAGGCTAGGACTTTGCTCACAAATAGGGAAAAGTGACGGGTGATTCCGAACTTGTAACAAAAAAGCATAACAAGGGACAGACAAAAAAGAAGGTTTGCTACCACAAAATGCATTTGCACAGTCCATTCGCGTGTGAATGCTAATCGGAGTGGATTTGAGCACGGGCGGTGTGTGTGTGTGTGTGCTGCCTTTTTTTTTGGGTGATGGTTTTTCATTGGGATGGAAAAACAGAATGCGGGTAAGTGCCGTTGCTGTTATCCCGCGTGACGGCTAACGAGTGTTTTCTGTCAGCTTTTAAATGCACACCGGGAGCGCACACAAATCCATCACGAATCGGCGAGACGTCACCGATTTGATGGGAAGCGGAGCGAGAGAAGAAGTTGTTCATCCCGGCCGGTGAAAGCTCGTTGGAAGCCAGATTGTGTAATCAACGGGTTTGGCTCTGCGCTAATGTGTTGGCTGCCGGACGAAGACGAGAGGCTTCAGGGTCGGGGTAAGCTGTCAAATCGATGCACTTTTCCTTATCTAAATAACACACAATGTGTTACCGGAAACCCTCTGGACCGTGTCTGTTAAGCTGATTTTGTTGGCTGAATTTCTTGGAAGAAGCTTTGCTCCTAACGAGATGGATTATAGAATTTTCACGAAAATAATTTCTCAATAGCTTTTCCAATAATATTTCATCCAAAGCTATAAAAATCCTGTTACCAGCAAGCACAAGCTAACCTTAAACGGAAGCAGTTCAACTAAATCGATAACTGTCATGGATAATGTACTCACACATGGCCCAGATAAAGCTGCATCGTTACCACTTCTCTTTTGCCAACGTTCAAAGAAAACTTGCTGCATTCACGAACCCTTCGAAATGCAGTAGTTTCTCCTGCTCAACACAACACTCTGTGCGCCATTTTAATCTTACGCTTCATCGGAAATACGCTGGATGCCGTCAAAGGAGCAGTAGAGTAGCTACAGCAGACAAGCAAACTTACTGCCAAATGTTCAATATATTTTGAATAAAACATGCACACAACAACTAGTAGCAAGAACTTGCCTCGGGTGGAGAGTACCCGTCCTGTACGCGGTTCTACTACCCCTTCAACAACAGCAAAGCACGCAAAAGTCACAAAAGATTTCTGATTTCGACTTTCTGCATTGGGAGCTTCCTTTCTTGTTCTTTCCTGTCGTCTACGATTTGGTGGGACGAAAAACGGAACACTAAGGATAAAATGTTCTGCAGATCCGGGGACATTCTTTGTCGTTTCTCGTACGCTCCAACAAACTCCATCCTCGAACCGTTCCAGATTTCTATCCTCGAGCCCCGTTTGTCGCATTCCTTCTTTTTTGGTCAACAGACACGAAGACACACCAGAGAAAGAATCCCTCAATCACGCATCGCTGGCTTCACTCTTGTGTAACGATGAATGTTTGACACACACCGAGCACGCCTCGACAACTTAACCTTACCGTAAAAAAGAGATTCTTCACCTCGTTTGCTTGCCTCAGCGAATTGAGAGGTCACCAGCCTCCCAACAAGAGATCCGCGCTGAGTGGGGGATGTATTGAGGATCTCACCTTTTTCTTTGTAACAAAAATTTGGATTTCGGGTTTCGGTCATGCATTTTGAAAAGCGTGCCTATATAGAGAGTGAGAGAGCCGTGAAAAGGCAGAAGCAGTCCAATGGAAATCCGCCATCGTGCACAGGTGACCGCTAGCTATGGCTTGTTGAGCATTCTTCTTTCTCCGGAGCATTCTTCGTTCCACCACCTAATGTCCAACCGAGTGGAACACACGGCGGAACGCGAAACCTGTGGCCGTCATATTTCTCTATGGTGGACCCTTTCTTTTCTACCACATCTTTTGTAAGGTAACGCTTGCCCTCGAAAAAAGGGAGCAAAGGAAAAGAACCTTTTGCGCTTCCGACACCCGCAGACCCCTCCCAAAATAGGGAAGGTTTCCACATGGATACATCGACCAGCCACACCAGATGCCATCTCATCCACCATTTGCATTCCACACGGTACACCTTGTTGCTGCTGCCGCTGCCCGAACTGGTATGGGGTCGGTCATTGAACGCCCCCACCCCAACCCGAAAGCAAAAGAGGAATAGACAAACGCGGGGATACGGTTAATGAACTCTTCTCCACACTTCCATCCAAAAACTGACTGCATCATCTGGACCGCTCGCTGCGGCATGTGTTCTAGGGTCTGTTTGGGGGGATATAAAACCCCCTCAAGGCGGGGACCAGTACCTCTCTAGGAACCGGCGAAGAAGTGTACCTGAATTGATATCTATCCTTCTCTCCAAGAAGTCCAGGGCCGAACGGAAGTCCAAATTTGAGGTCTCCGCGTCGTACTGACTAATAGAAATCTTTAAACGTGTAAGTGATCGTTAGCACATTTGTCGGCTGACGAAGGTACACACCGCCAGATTGCAGGTTCCGTAGCCCGATGGCCCCATTCGCGTTTTGCGTCGGTCGTGGTCTAGATTTCCTCCCCCATTTCCCCGCTTCCCACTCCCCCTTTCGGGCTGTTCAAATATTTAATAACGTTTCCCGGATCGAGACCACGACCGATCCCGCAAGCCTTCTTCCTCTCATTTGTGCTGCGGGCGCAGAGGGAGAACGGCAAATAATGCTGCACTGTGGCCACATTGCGTACATTCCCGTAAATGCCGCCCGGAACATGGTTTCCCGATGCTTCAAATCAAATGGATTACTAACGCTTGAACAGCAGCAGCAGCACGGTAAGACAAGCGTATTATTTCTGCTCGCTCCGCACAGACTCCTCCAACAAAAAAAAAACAACACTGGTATCGACAAAAGACAAACTGCTTGTCTCAATCGATCCCACCAACGGCTCTTTCTTCATCCCACAACGGAGCAAGAAAAATGGGTTACTCGCGTTTTGAAAACTACTTAACCCTTTAAAGGGAGGGGCGGACGGTGGCACACCTTAGCAAGCGAGATGAAGTGCCGACAGATAGGTTTGGACTAGGCCCGATCGCGAGAGACAAATGGGCACAAATGAAACAGATTTTGAGAAAGTCTTCTCTTCCTCCATTCATCGAAAAAACCTCCGAAAATTGAACGCTCTCTGCACGCTTCTCCCGTTGGCTTCCGTTGACTGCTGCTGCTGCTGGAACCGTCGGTGGCAGTAATTATACGCCTGGTGAGGGACGGCGTTTCGAGCTGCTGCTGCTAGAAAGTTATTAGTGCCCTGCACGTTCAAAAATGAACTTTTAACTTTTCCAACTCCTCGCACCATCGCCCCCCCCCCCCCCTATTTTCTGCCGCACACTTTGCGATGGATGACGAATTATCCGCTGCACGAGCGCGCACGCAGAGAATGATCTAGCTAATGATGGGGCGAAATTACAGGCCAGCCGTCGAGTTCTTCACGTTGTCAGACCAGTGCAATCAATTGTCCATGGGCTCTAGTGCTAGTGAATCGCGTTTTGGTGTGTTTTGGACTTTGTTGGAGTTGAAAATTGAGCTTCGTAAGAAGCAATTAATCACACAAAATGCTTTTGTGAAAGTGGAATATTATTTTCTGGAGAACAGTCTTCTCTTCAAAAACCACCTTTCCCGCTAACATACATGAGCGAAAATGAATAAATATGGGATGTAAAATAATATAAACGACACTTAGGTGCAATAAAAGAATACGTTTAATAATAAACCCTTTCATGCGATCACAGTGCGCGATAACCTAACGGCAACACAAAGCAGCACTGACCCTATTTTCCACCTCTCTCGACGGGTCCACCCCCCCCTCCCCCACCCAAAGTAATGTAATTTGAATGTAAACGGGCCAAAAGACATCTCCGCTAAGCAGCATATCTGCCCCTCACACATTCCGCTCGCCAGCTATTTTGCGTCACGTTACTGACCGAAAACAATGGTCAATCTAGCGAACGAACACCGGCACAACCTTCGCTTCGTATCGCGCCACATCTAAACAATGAGCTCTCGCTGGGTACACGTTTTGAGAGGGAAAGAGAGAGATGCATATCTACCTATTAGCTGAACGGTTTCGTCCTCCGTTTCAGCCCCCACATTTTTCCACCATGTGCATCGATGCACACAAGATTATTATGCTGCTAGGAGACAGCATCAGCCGTAAACAGTAACCCCGCGCGAGCATAAGAGTGAAGCGAAGGAGGAAGCCCAAACATTTATGTTGCGGAGCCTCCACTTCCGCGGAAAACAATGCAGAAGGGAGATTTTCTTTTGGGACTTGGCGGAAAAGAAGGGCCGAAAAAACAGAACACACTCGTGCACCTTTACAACCGAAAAATAATTCTCCCTTCAATTCCGTTCGTTTTCCTAATTTTCCCACAGCATTTAAGCTGCCTGAAACGGGTGCTGGTGTGTGATGGAATTCACAATCATATTAATGTCCCCCTCTCGTCTGCCTGCACTCACCTCTCCCATTCGTGTTTAGTTTGTTTTTGCTCAATTGTGTGTGTGTGCACGCGGTAGGGAAATTTTCTAACCACCTCAACACCGCAACACAGCACAGCGTAAAAATCCGGGCGACACAACCGCAGCATAATAAAAGAATAATCATTATGCATCATTGCCAGCCACCCAACAAGCCCGTTCTGTGGGGGGGCGTATATGGAAAGCATTGTGAAGAGAAGCAAGGGATACAATAACAAACTCATTTTTCGAGTTTTGAAATCTCCGTGATTTGATGTTGGTGGTTTTTTTGAGTGGAATGGTATGCGGAAAAGAAGAGGAAAGAGGGGGAGAGGTTTTTAATGATTATGTCGAGTTCATTTTCGTCGGTTAGTGTAATTGTTTTTAATAGCACCCCGGGTAAAACGCAACATGCAAAAACACATCAAACAACCGCACAGTGCAACGTTCATAATTTGTGCAGCGCGCAGAACAACATTTTTTTTCCATCGCGCCCGACGGTTTTACGGTGTTTGTTCGGCAGGCGCATTACAACACACAGCCGGGTGCAAAAAAACATAAAATCACAAGCTCTCGTTGTGCGAATAATCTGAATTTATTATCTGCTCGCGGGTTTTTTTCGCACAAGCAAAGAACTAAAATTGAAACTCATTTGCACATAACACACTAATCGAAATTAGCATTTCGGGCGGCGGGGGGACGGCATTATTTTGGTGAAGCGGAAAAGGTAAAAGCCACGCCAAACCACAAGAATGCACCCTGCAATATGCAAAAATGCATCGATGCAAAAACAACCGTGCGGAACATGTTTCACAATCGATTCCCTAGTGTGAGCTGCTTTTTCCCCCTCCGTTCATCTTCACTCGTATTGCATTGACACATCTGTATTTGGCAAAGTGAACCAGGGTCTCTCATCCATTTTCGTAAGTGATCCTCTTTCCTCTAGCGCGCCTTTGCACTGTATCCACTTTCAGCTTCACTGAGCTACAACGAGAAAAGTAAGTAAGATCGATTCCGAAACGCGTCTTGAGCAGGATATCCATATCATGCCAACCGGCGCGAAAGATCCTAGCCGGGCCCCGCACACACATCGGTGACATATAAATGGCTGTTGGCATTTTGTTCACTTTTGCCCTCGCGTGGAGCCACACACCCTTAGAAGGTGGGCGCCGGTGAGGGGAGATTATGAATGCTTTATGATATGAAAGTTGACACCGGTTTCTTCGACTGTGCGAGATGGCCCGCACTGGCGCCAACGTGGTATCAATCGAAGAAGGTAAAAGCGTGCCAGGGACGCTCAAGGATACGCGCTCACGCGCTTCAAGGATGCTTTTTCCATTTTTGAATTGACACCATTCCGGGTGTGGATGACGAATTCGAGCGAAGGTCTTGTGAGTATGTGCAATTTGGAATTGCAAAATGTATTTATGTCTTAATAAATTGTTTAAGGCCATGACGGGCTTGATTTAACTGAAATTTAAGGCACAATTTCAGCTCAAGGAAACAGATTCACACATATTCACAACTGTCTCCACACCAAGATTGTGCAATAAAAGTAAGAAAGGCTTAATAATTTATCATTTCTATTTCTCAAAATTGTTTGCGCTTTCTCTTGAGGGACCACACACACACACACACCAGAAGGCTTACGAGGATGGGATGCTTTAAATTGTTCACACTTTACAGAAATTCCTTTCGCTATCATTTCCGCTGACAAACCGATTTAAAATGGAGCAGCTCAAAAAAGCACCCTCCTGTTTGAAAAAGACCGGTTGTCCAAGGAAAAAAGCCTTTCCCGCAGTGCTCGGGACGATTGAAACGCAATAAATCATAATTTCTTCTTCACATCAGCACCAACGCAGCCACATCATCATCATCGCCCTTTCGTAGGAAGGTACAGTAGTAGCAGGCAGCATAATTCTACCAACTTTTCTCCCCCCGAAAGGGGGATGCCGATCGTACCATCCTTTGCCACACGTTCTATACCCTTGGTGCACACTACAAGCTAAACAAAGGACCGCACTTCGCTCTCTCTCTGTCTCTCTCTCTAGGGGCTTTTCTTTCCCGTGTGGCTTGCTCGTTTCAGTTTTCCACGGTGCGGTTTCTAGCTTACCGGCACAATTTATCCTTTTTTTCCATGGGCGCGTGTGTGTGCGAGAGGGGTGCAGTTGTGGCCAAGCTCTTAACCACGTGATTGATGAATAAGGGAAAAAGGCAAAAACACACACACACACACGTGAAAAGCAAGGCCGCCTACGCTCATTTCTTCTAATCGTGGCCTCAGATTCGTCCCAGGGTGGCCACTGATGGTGAGCCTCAGGTGGCTGCCGGCTTCCTTCTGCTCCGCCGGGAGTATGAAACCTTTAGCACGGAGCTTTGATGATGCGGTGAGCTCCCTGCCACAGAGCATAAGGGGTGGCGCACTCCACTAAAGGGTAAAAAGGTGTACTTATTGGCCCGGTGTTGTATACCTTTCAACTAAGTGCTTGTTGCGCGGCGCCCATACACCAGGGAGAGGGAGAGAGTGCGTGTGTGTGTGTGGCTTGATTATGGTTTACCGGAGAAAAGTGTGTTCCCTTTACGTGTGCCTGGGTGATCGATATTCATACGCAGAACGGAGGAAACCTAACGACAAAAAACGGCCGGAAGCCCCTTATGAGCCATTTAGAACCCGCGCCGTGTGTTCCGGAAGTTGATATGCTAAAAACAGTTGTTAAGGAGGGTGGAGGGCGTACTTTTTTTCTTCGCACACTGGCTGGCATACGAGACTGGTGGTGTGTGCATCGTCGTTGCAGGTCTGCAGTGCAGAAAAGGAAACTCTATCTCGCTTCCTTCGTTAGCATGGGCTTCAACGCCACTTACATCAATTGCTCGTCTTTTCTGCAGCCTGCCCTGCAACTCCCTCACTGCTGGAAAATGTTCCGCTTAAAAAGGAAATCGTCCCACTCCTCCCAGAGCAGGTGTAAAACTTGTCAAACTTCAATACACGGTGGTTTGATGCTTTTTTTTAGAGCAACGAAGGTTTCGAGCCCGACACGATGATGGTTACACGGATGAAAAGTTTTCTCCCTCTGGAGACTGGGAGGAAGGGCAGGGTGGATGGTCTCACCACTCAGCTATCAGCATATGCGGTGAGGTACACACACACACACACACCCAGGGGAGGATTAATGCCAAAGCTGCCAATTATCGGAGAGCCTCACCTGATAGAAACGAGAAGAAAGAAAAGAGGCAAAGTTTGATTAGTTTCCTGGTCATACTGGTTTGTGTGTTGGAGAGAGAGATTTTTTTTCAAAGAACCTTCAACCCCTTTTATGAAATGTAAGGGTTGCTGTAGAAGGGGATATAAAAGGATTTTTCGAGGATGTCCTGTACCTAAAAACCGCAGCATAATATTTAAGAGATATTTTTTGGGAACCCCAACCTCAACTGTAGCCTTTCAAGCGACAAATCCTTGAACTGCAATTTAATTTCAGTTAACAGACTTCCAAACGACCTCCGCACCAATCAGTTTTCGCTATACTTTACCGAAAACTACTCGTTACTCTATGTCAAAAGGTCAAATGTGAACATCAAACATACACATTCTTCTCAGGCATCATGAAAGGATGAGGATGAAAAAAGTTTCCTTTTGAGGGAAAGGAAATGAAAGCGAACAGCTATCGCCGGGCACCATCGCGCAAAAGCTCTCCTTTCTGCTTTCTGGCCAAAGAAAGAGCATCATCATGTGTTGTTCACACACAGCACTCAACGCCGGCGTGTTTTTTTTTTTGTATCTTCTGCAGCAAAGCATCAAACGGGGAAAAATCATACAAAAATCATACACAACAAAACGAGAATGAATGGAAAATTGTTTTGTGGTCATAAATTATTTCCACCGCCCTTCATTTCGTTCTTTTTTTCCCAGCAGAAAGAAAGAGAAGCTGTTTTTTTCGCCTTCCCAAAAAAAAAACTGCAACACAACTGAATCGAGGGGGAAGCATTATGAGTCACAGTCAGAAGAACTTTGCCGCTGGAAAAATCATTCCACCATTCCGGCGGCGGCGGCGGCGGCTTCTCTCCAGTGCTGTCATATAGAAACGTAACTAACACTTTTTCCACTTACTCTACCTTTTTTGCAACAAAAAATTGAGGAGCAAAATAGAAATTCCAAAAATTCAAAACATCATCCTTTCATACTTCCTCCCCGCTCACTATGCAAAGTAATAGTGAAAATGTGTGCAAACCAAAAGGGAGGGAAAAATCCACTTGTGCTGTCTGCTGGCTAGCGTTCGTTTTTCCCCATTCCTGACACGCGTGTATCTGTGTGCGTGTTACTTATTTATTTTTCCACTGCGGTCATCAACGGCCGCAGAGAGCGACACACTTGCTAGTTTTCCGGAATTTTCTATGCCAAGACATGTTTATGCCATTTTTGCCACACTGTGTCGCCTCACCCGAAAGCCCCCCTCCACACCATTGCGTCCTTTTGCCTTCCCTGCTGTTGCGCACACTGCGAAATGCGAAACACACAGACACAGCATCGGAGAGAACGGCGGGAAGTGTCATGAGAAGAATAGAAAAAAAAAAGTATGTAGCAATATTTTATAGCGTTATTGTTATTAGCTTTATTGCGATCACAATATTTTCCTGTCTGTTTTTCTTGAAGCTTTTCCGTCCCGTTTCGTTTGCCGCGGCTTGTACCGAGGATTCCCCGGAACGCGACCGGTCACTTAAGTAATTGTTTGGACTGTCCCGACCCAGCATCCTGATTTTCACTTCGTTGCAGGACTCATTACAGAGGGAAACATATTCCGCGACAGGAGCCGGAGCAAGAAGAGCAAAGGGTGGGGGAAAAAAACTGTGCGAAACTATTTTAATGGTCTCATAAATAAAAAAAGGCAACGTCTGAAAGCAACATGACCTTAGAGACGATGGTGGGGCTGCCAGAAACGGAATTTGACGTGAAAGAAAAAACTTTAATAAGAAAAATGAAACAGAGAGAGAGAAGGAAAAGCATATATTTATTTTGAAATATTTGTAGCCACACACTTCTGTTTTTGCGCTCCATTTCAGTGAAGCGTGACAAGTATTGTTATTAATTTGACAATTTGCATATTTCTCTCTTGCACTGTCGGTCATTAATCGGTTGTCCTCAATCTGCCGAATATGGTTGCTTCTCACACTTGATTGGCGCTTCCCCATCACGGACAAGGCCAGCACACACGTGTAATTATTTTGCATCTTTCCTTTCCCCGCTACTTTCGCGTTCCCAAGCGGGTCCTAAAATTCGCCATCCTTTCCCACAGCTTTGACATCGTTCACATCCATTAAAGCCGATGAAAGTTTTACAAGGTTGTTTTGCCAATGGTCGAACGAAAAAAGTTCGGCTGTTCGGGACGGGCAATAAATTTTCTTCGCAGCTTTACAGGAAAGCGCCCGTGCAGCGAAAGTGAAGGCAGGGAAGGGAAACGACAAACGAGACCATCACACATTGCTCATTTAGGGGGTTGGAATTTATTTATGGTCCGCCCTTAGCACGGGTGTGTCTGTGTGTGTTTTCGTTGAGTTTCGATAAGCTGGAAAATTGGGAGCTATTACTTAAATTCGAACCATTTTCGCACGTTGGTTCCCACCATCGAAGTGACCCGTTGCAACTAATCACTCGAACACCTCAAGCAGGGGCAAAGGGGTTACTACAGCCGTGTCGTGTGTGATGGAAAAGTCGGTTCACCACATTTATTGCGCTACTTTTCTTAGGGTAAATCGGAAGCTGGGGAAGAAGCAAAAAAGGTTCCATTTTTCTAACACCAGAACAATTCGCGGGAAGCAAAAGGAAACAGTCGGTTTGATCGGTAATGGTCAAACCGTAGAGGTGAATTATGGCTGCCACAAATGATGGGGAAAACCTCTCGAGTCTCACCAGCAGTGTTGCTATCGACACCGGTAGTAATAATTGTGTGTAAAGCCAAAAGGGAAGGTACTTATGAGAGGGCGCAAAAATAAATAAAAATCCCTTCTGCAGGGCGGGGCGCTCGAAAAAGAAAAGAATTCAGCAATTTAATGTGCTCTGTGGCGCACATAAAGAGTGGTTTTTTAGCTTC
>KB669614.1:668476-769459 GCA_000349105.1 Anopheles epiroticus
CAACGAGCACACTGGTTAGCTGATCACAGCAGGGGGGGGAGTGCAATAATTTCTGGCACTTAATCAATCGCACTCTGCCAAGTCACTCTTGCTTCCCGCAATACCAGAGGTTGCAAAACACCACGCCTTTTCCACAAAGTGAATGGCAATCGGAAGAAAGAAAGAAAGAAAGAAGAAAGAAAATAAGCAAATAATAAATGTTTCTAATGGCCCCCGAGCCCAGCCCGTTAACTGTCCCGGGGCCAGAGGTAGTTTAGTTGTGCCCTTTTTTTTTCATTCTTCAGCCGTTTTATTTTTGCCCGTTTTCCAAAACAAGGCAAACTTTCCAATTTCCCTCTTTAAAATTTATCACCTTTTTCCGACCGAGAGAGAGAGGGGGAAGGAGGGGGCAAGCTTCAGCAGCATATACAAATCGATCTTGCACAAAACTTTGAGTTACAACGCACACTTCCTGGACGCCACAGAGAGAAGGCTTTCGCTTTTCCCGCTAGAGTCGCCGGCTTTTTTTTTTTGTTGCCGCTCGCTTCCGCCCGTAGCCCTTTCGCACGAGGCTTTTAATAAACAAAGCTTGCAATGAGCAGCAGGGAAGGAAATCGAAATGAATACGAGTGAGAAGAGAGGAGAGAAAAAAACAACAGTACTTGCACACACCCGGCCGTTGTGCGGTGTTCCGGCTGTCCCGGTGCACAATATAACCGTGAACCTACCTTAAGCGCCCGGGCACTGTGTGCGCGAGCATAACTTTCTAATTTACAATAAGACTTATTCGAATTGCGGCGCTTACATTCGCTGAATCATCGACTGGGCTCATTGGAGCTCTGGAGCACAGTTGTCGCTCCTGGGCTCCTCCCTCAGCCCATTCGCTTTCAGGCTTTCTCCCTTCACGACTTCCCAATCCATCATCTTCATTCTGCTCTACCGACTCATTAGTCACCGGACATACACACACGACGGAGGAACTGTGGCGACTTGTGGTGTTGGAAATCAATAGAAGATATAGAAAAAAAAATTCATCTCATTAGGAAGACAGATAGAGCACAAAAAAAAATCTTTGGACAAGAGACAAAAAGAACCTCATGAAGAGGACGATGCGCGCAACCTGTCACACACTAATGCCTTGTGTCACGTTCCTTCTCACTTTTCCCTCTTCCAGCAGGAAGTGTGGTACAAGTGTCAAGATGTAACCGTCCGCTTTCCGTTTCTTCCCCCCAAGCGCTTGACAACGCGCATCTCCGGATGCAATTATGGAGTTGGAGAGGGCATGCCTTACACTCTGGCATTTTCCCTTTCTTCGCACGTGTGCGATGATGATCAATCAATGAGAAAATCGGAATGTGATGAGCTCCAGCCGATTCCTCCGGTTTCACTTCTTCTGGACAAACATTTGGCCAGCCAGTGCGGGTCGAGCGTCGCAAGAAGTCGTGCGGCTGTACTGCCCTGCCCGTGGCTGATAAAATCACTATTCCAACTCGATGGATTTTTTCTGCTTGCTTGCCAAAGTTAATTGGAATTACAAGCACACACACACACACACTCGAGCACATTTTATGAATTCTTGCTGCGTTGCGTGATGGCCCCGTTGCAGCAGAATTGAAGCAAATTTTCCTGCCCTTCGGGAGGGTGAAGATTTTCCGGCAAAAATCAAACCTTTCTCTTTGCGCGGTGTCTGCGTCCTGCACACCACTCCATACCATCATCACGTCCAGGGCGCATAAATCCATTAGGTCCACTTGTCGAACGAACTTTCTTTCTCTTCCCTTCCCGCCTCACCGTTGACAGAGACTGATTCCCGACCACGATGAAGCCTCATTCGAGCCGGAACACCAGAGGAAAAGCCGAGCAGAAAGGTGGACGCAAAAAAGTATCCAATGCTCGGCACACCCTCCTCGCGCCCCTTTCTATGCAAGCGCGCCACTGCCTATTAAGATTAACAAAGTGATTACACGTTATTAAAGCAATTAACTCTACCGATACCACTATCAAGGCCATTCCCGGCCGAGAGCACATCCCTCCGACCGGGACGACAGAGGTCGGTGGAAAAGCGACTCACTTTCACAAATTGTTATCATCCCCTTCCGAAGAGTCCGGAGCAAGTCCTGCCTGTCCTGGGTGGGGATGTTCCTGATTCTAGCGTGGGGGGTGAAAAGTTTCCCTTCATTGCCGAATAACTAACTATCGATAGGTTGGTTGGCTCTTTCCGACTATCCCTGGGTCTGGCCTCCTCTTGGCCGGGATTTATCTCTACTATTTTTGTACAAGATAACGACCCCTTTTCGGGGAAGCAATGAACGGTATAATCAATCGAAATTGCCTTTCTACGTGTCATATGAGCTTGTTTCCCTCCTAGAGAGAGAGAGTGGAGATGGGATCGAGTGGCTATTAAAGATTGACTTACATCGAATGGGCTCTGTACTGCCAAGGATAGATAACTCTAGCAGTTGTGACTAGTTACTGAACGGACCTTTCTGTTCTTCATAACGATAAAGTTAAATAGAGTTGTTTTGGAAGTATCATTTTCTGGTAGCGTGTAATTTAACTTGATTTATGATGGTCAGTTTCGGTTTCGGTGTACATGTACTTACTTCCAGTCAAAAATCGATAGAGAAGAAAATTGGATCCTAGTCACGGCACCAAAATGCAAACATGCATGCATGCAAAGCTAATGGACACAATATTGATAAGAAACACACGCGAGTATTTTAATCAATCACTTCACTCACTGAAACACATTCTTGAAGCAAAAATTTACTAATCTAAAGCACACAAACTTTTGTTTTGAAACGCGATTCCTTATCGTTCACTCGCCCGATTTCGCAAACGTGTCACACTCTGAAATTGGATTCCTCTCAGTATACCATCAGAATTCGCAATCGTACCGCCCGCCGGGTGGTCTCGAATGCTGTCCGTCCAATCCCGCCGATACACATCGATGTAAAATGAAACTATAAATGTTTTGTAATTGAACACTTGACGCCCAAGACGCCTCCCTCGTGAGTGCACATAATGGCAATTTAAATTTGAAAAATATCACCCACGATCTCTGAAGGCTCGTTGCTGGCTTAGCAGCGTACACATAACGTTCGGGAGTTAGCATAGCTGCAGCATTGAATTACACAGTGTGTTAGCACAAAGTGTGACTCTCTGTGTGTGCTGCTGCTGCTGCTGGAAGCAAATGTCGATCGAGCGGGCATGTTAGGAAAAATAAAACCGACGCGCGCAAAGACCCAATCTCTTCTAAGCGAGAGGTTGAGCAAGGTTAATTGAGCTTAGGTGGCCTGCACAGCAAATCGACCGTGTTTGGAGACCGCGTTGGTCGAGAAACACGATATCGTGAGCTGAACGGTAGTGAGTGGTAGCATCATGTAGCACCGATCACCTGAGAAATGGACACTCTTTGGTGGAAGGTGGAGCGGAAAACTGTTAAAAAATAAATTGTCTACCTTCTTGAATTTCTTCCGGATGACATTTCGCTCGCGAGCTAGAGATAAAAGGTGTGCAATAGGGCCAGAGCTTTCTGCTAAGACGCTATTGGACAAACGATTTTAATCTAATCAAGATAGGTCAAGGATGGATTAAGTATTGAAATTGAGTTTCTTAAATAAGAAAATTCTAATGTGCAGAACAAATGAAGGAGAGATTGTAGATTCAAGAGCACGCCATCTGTTCCTAACAATGAGGTCTAAACGAACGAGAAATATTAATTGCAAATTTAATATTATGTTATACTAATGTCACCCTTAATTTCCCCTTCTGTTGCTTGGTGGTGTAATGTTAGTTGATAGAAAAAAATACAGTTAATAATTCACGCAAACCAAAAACCGCTTAATTATGGTTTGGTTCACCCAAAAAGTGAAAATTTCCCAAAAGTATCAGTTTGGAAAGTTCTCGTCAGCAGTTCAACAACTTCAGAAACAAACGTTTTGCCCTCATCAACCTACCACAGTCCTTCCCAAAACACTTTGTATATTACTCAAAATTGTTACAAACCATTTACCCTCGTCGGGTTGGACCAGTGCCAGGCGAAGCGTGCACACAACCGCATTTCCACCGGCAAGAAGAAAAAAGTTTTTCTAGTGCCACAATATTTTGCTACTCACAAAAATTGCACCATAAAAGATGAAATATATGCAAAACTTCTGCAAAAATGTGCAACGAATTAGCACCCACGGTAAATGGGAGAAAAGGGAGCGAGAGGGATGAAGGGAGAGAGGGAGAAGTCAAACATTCAAATACTTTTATTCCAGAACGACCCAATTCCGTCGGGCAGCAGCAGGAAAAACATCACACACGGTGCACCAACTCCGGGCACCGACAATCAAACAGCACCACCACCCCTCGATAGTTGACTTTTGACAATTGAAAAATGAAAGTAAAGTATTAAAAACACATTTTTAGTTTCGCGATTTTTATAATGCCTGACCTCTCAAACGTGACTGACACTCCTGCTGCTATTATTTTTTGGATTCTTTACAACGCGTTTGAGTGTTTGGGTTTTGGAGGGAAAAGTTATTAAATACTTCTATAGCGCATTTTTGCAAACAGTCATGCGTGCGTTCAAAAAGCGGCAGCGCGAAAAAATGGACAAGTTTGCAGCTGCAGCAGTACCTTATGAATGTCATAAACTCTCTGAACCGTGACAACACACACCATTCGCGTTATGGTTGGGAGGTACAGTAAGCTAAAGTTTTAATAATGCTTTCTGCCTAGTGGCACTACCCGCTCATGGCTTTTCCGTGCGATATGCGCAATATTATTTTTATTAACTTACCTTAAAACAGCAAAAAGCAAAAACGGCCAATTGGAAACTGTTGCCCATTTAAGTTTATGAGATAATTCTTTATTAAAACGAATCACACACGCCAGAAGTGCGTCAACTCGACACAGCCACTAGAGCAGCAGGTCCACCACCACTTCGCCAACAGCAGTAGAAAGCGAACTTTTCATAACGGGGAAACCCTCCACCGGGCTTTTTGCTTTGCTGACTGGAGAAAAACAAACACACTCTCCACAACGTGCGCCGCCAAAAGCATTGTGTATGCCGTCGTCGTCGCCGTGGTCGACTTCCCTAGACACTCGCTTTGCATGTATGTGACCGCGCGGTGACCTGCTTTATTTTTCCTTCCACCCGAGCGGCCGGCCCTTTTCCCCACTGCTGGACAAACACACGCACACACAAACAATGCCCCAAGATCCATTACTTTCTCTGCAAACTCACTTGGAGTTGCCAATTCGAGTTAAAAAAAAACACACACACACACACACACACAAGTTAACCTCAACCGCAGCAAGCAAAGAGTGTGGCTAGTTCTAGCGTACCGCTCTCGTTCGCTTCCCATATCCACGTGTGGGGTGTGTTTTTGGGGTGTGAAATGCTACCCCAACGGGTGTGTAGACACTTACAAAAAATAAAAACGCGCAACGGACAACACACGCCACACACCACACTTTATCGCGCATTCAGTGTTTGCGCCAACGCAAGCGAAGCAAACAAAAAAAACACGTGCTGGAACGGTGGCGCGGGTGGAAAGGTGACATAATTAACGATGCGGAGAGGACACTAACCGGCGACCGGTGGCTGGAGGCGGCAGAGGAACATGGTGCGAAAATGTGTACCAATTGCCATCGCCTTCCTCGATAGCGAAATTCGGCGCGAGTAACAAGAAAAAAAAACGGGAAAAAGGGAGTGTAAGGGTGGTGTAGTTGTTGTGGTTCCTATTTTCCATTTCTCCAAAAAACAACCCCTCCCCCCAGCGAGGTCTGGCGCCTTTCAATTGTTCAACTCACCATCCCACCCGCGCCGCTTTTCTTGCATTTGCTTCCGCGTTTAATACGGTTCTGCGGGCGCTTTTCGATAGAAAATGGGTTAAAATGGCCGCCGCTTGGGTGCACGTTCGACGAAATCAATATGGCCCGGACGGGACGGGAGCTGGTGGCTGGAGAGCTGAGCTGCCCGGCACTTTCGATCGACACGCATTTTTCGTCGGTATTTGGGTTGGAAGCATGGCTGTGCCATTGCGAAGCGTGTTGTGAATTTCCATGTGAACGTTTTTCCCACCGACCTGGTGTTTGGGCAGGAAGAGGATTTTCAACGTGCTCCAGGAACTGTCCGGCAGGCGAGAAACTGATACTGGAAAGCAAAATTGGGGAAACGTTGGAAGGGCTTGGAGTGTTGCGGTCGGTTCACCGTTGGCAAGTGAAATAAATAACCCAAATCGTTGGTGAAGTTGTTTTTCCCGGTATCGGAAAAAGGGTTGATATTTTCTACCGGGAAGTTGCATTCTTCGTTCGTTTTGTGCAGCTTTGCCAATGTTTCTAGGAAAAAAAGATGTTAAAACAATTTATTGTTGGGATGTTTGAGAAGTTCACAATGACACTGTGAAGTCTGCAGTTGGATGTTGAAGCTCCAGGAATCACTGTTATTAATAGATGTGCCTTTTGGAGCATTCGAGATTTACATCCCATTAAACAATTTATTGAAATTCAAGAATTCCTACGTCCACGCAACAACACCCAGGTCAACTTCCAAAAACGTGTGACATTAGACTATTTATTCTAAAATCGTCACCTCCTTTTCGACACCGAACAAGAACCAATACATTCCCAAACTTCTCTCCAAGAAGCCCCGAAACTCCTACACACCTCCGAACACAAAGAACTTGAAATTACCTCCAAACAATCATTTAATAGACGCGTAATGACATTCCATCTCGGCACAAAGCCAACACCCTCGTCACTCAATTACTCTCCTTTATTCCACTTGGTCTCTGTGTGCGTTGCGTTCAGTCATCCAGAACAACCTCCAGATTTGGAGTCATCCCCTCACTTCTCGCAACACGGAACTCGCGCCAGCAAAAAAATGTAAACAAACATGACAGTTAGCTGTCATAAGATGTGTTCTCTCCCCTCAATTCGACCGTTCCGTTCCAGGTTGGTTGGAGGGTGTTGTGAGCTCATTCAAGTCCGCGCCTTTCGCGCATCATCAGTCACAAGCACAAAGGGCCGTCACAAAAAAACTGTCAACGCCCCGGGGCTCGCGGGCAGGGTGCCTCCTGCTTTGTGACTGCAGTAGAACTAGATTCGACTCTGTGTCAGTTTTTGGAGAATTTTTATGTTCCATTCAATTTTCAGAAATGTTGGGACAAGGAATTAGGTCAACTGGAAAACCACACCCTGGCTTTGCGTTGGATAAAAATTGGTTCACGATCACTATTCTAATATTTTGCGTTCGCTAACTCGTCACTCTCTAAGTGATACAGTTTCTTGGCGAGTTCTCCTGCTCATCATCATCATATCCGAAAAGTGGCACACGACGCATCGAAAGTAAGAGTTTTCCTGCCCTCCGCTCGGAAATGAATCGCAAGATGAAAAAGCTTTTTGTCACAAAACCCGGATTTCTCGTTTCCTCGAGAGCGTGCTCTAGATTCGCCAAGGGCCGAACGAATAAAAATGAAAACAACTACCTCGAAAAGACACGTGCGCCGCCGCTGCGGCCTTGCCTCGAGATGCCTGCGTCGAAATGAAACACATCTTCTTCCCACAGCCCGGAAAATAGTGCACTTCAATTAAAGCAAGCATAAAACGCGATTAAGAAAGGCTTGCAGTGCGAGATTGAAAAGCGGAAGAGAGCAAAGAGGAACCTCGGCTGCAGCAACGGCGAGGACACGTCGGTGATTATGGACGCGCAGCGCGACAAGGCACAGCAAAATGCTGACACGTTATGAGGGAGCGAAAACACAGCACCGAACGTTTATGTTGCGGTGGTGCATCGGTGTGCACGTATTCCCGTCCCGTCGCCAGCGGAGGAAAGAAAAATATGAAAGTTTCCTTCCATTTCACTACCGCACCGACGAGAGGTTGGCCTAGATCCGATTGCCTTTCAGCGAAGAGAGCGCGCGCGCCACGCCACCGCGCTGTGAAATGAAGGAAAAGTGCATCAAACATAATGGCGTGCCTTCTGGCTTCGTGTGGCGCTGTATGCGTTGTATGATATCTTCATAGGGATGCAGCAGATCGTCGCATGTTGTTTGGCAGTGGTAACAAGGTTGGTTGGTTAGTTGGTCGCCGTTCACGTTGGGTGGAATGTTCGGCTGTGGTGGTGGGGTGGGATAGAGGGAGGAAAGGCATCATGCACACACGCTGGAATGGATGCAAATGAAAGAAAGAGCAGCTCGCGGCTTGATGGTCAAAAAACGTTGGTTATAGTAGATGCACATCTTCACCCCACCTTAGACACACATCTTCAACATTCTTCGCTTGAAATTGTTACGTCTTCCTTCCATGACGCGCTTGTGTTCCATCCGGGTGAGGATGTGAGAATTTTCACAACACCAGTCAACAACGTTAAGCAGCGTTGCGGTTGTTTTCCTTTTTTAGCTCGCACGCCAAACGCGATTGAGACGCCAAACGGTAGGAAGATGAGAGGGAGAGAGTTCAAGAATTCGTCTCTAACGTGACTTACGTAAAGAAGAGTTGACCTCGGCGGCTTTGTCTGGGTCGCGCATCAACACACACACACACACACACACACACTACTCACACACAGCATCTTCTTTTTTTTCGCCCTCCTTCCAAGCCGTTCATTGTGGCGTAATGCTTTTTTGCATCATTCTGCAGAAGTTCGTTCGCTGAAGAAGAGGCGCGTTTGTTGTGTACTTTACACACTTTTTTTTTGCATAGCGATGCCGCTCCGATATGGACGGTTTCCAAGGCCAGGAAGTGCATTTGAGGACGCGTCAACATAACAAAAACGCACACACCGAGTGCACCAGAATACAAGCGAAATGTGGAACGGATGCGGATCTTGAGACGCCACACAACGCACGGCCGGCGTTCTCGTTTCACAATGCGGTTGATTCTTCCCTTCGTTTTTATGGGAGTCGCTGCTCGTTTTATGTATTCCAAAAGTAATTCGTTTTAATTAAACGGTTATGTTTAACGTAACCATTAGTGGCTAAATGAGACGCTCGGTTTTGAATATTTTTACCACACTTTGCATAAATTATCCTTCACATGTTGGCCCCACCCGACCGGGTGCACTTTAAGGAAGTGCATTTTAATATATTTTTATATTCCCTTCCCTATTCTTACACATTAGAATGCAGCGGAACGCACTTTCATTTTCACCTTATTCGTGTGAAACGGCTTCAAAACCCCTCCACAAACCGCGACAAAACCACATAAAAGGAAACTTTAATCTCCTTCCGAACCATTAACTCAACTGTCGCTTTTTAATTAATCTATTTGTCAACATGCCTTGGCATGCAGCAGGGAAGGGTGCGGTGCTGGAGGAAAGCGCGCTAGAAAAAGGCCGGCACCAGAGTAAAGTGCACCGAACCGTGGCTATCTGTCCCGAAGCGAGAGAGAGAAAGAGAGAGAGAGAGAGAGAGAGGAGACCCGCTGCCCCGAAAAAACTGTGCGCGCAATGCATTTATTATCATTTTTGGACGATCTTTCCTGGCAGCAAGCAACAACTCCGAGAACTCCAAGGGCTGGGTTTGGGTTTTTTTCTTGGGTCTGCTGTTGTCCGCTGACGTTTGGGACCGAGACACACGGGGGAGGCAAAAAAAAGGGAGACGGTTTCTTTTCACGTCGGTTCCTTCGTGTTTGCCTAATCTTTCTTCCACATTTCGATGAGCTTTTCAGGGATTGTTGTGTAAAAACGAGCGGTGGCCATCGGATCTTGCCACACAACAGTGACGTTTGGGCTTTCGCTGTCAGCTTATCTCGTTCGACTTTGAAAACTCATTTATCTATTCTCTCGGGCGTCCAGCGTGCGCTTAACGGCTTGGAGTATAGAATTTATCATACAAAAAGCGTTTACCCGGCCAGAGATGCTTGTTTTGTGGGGCGATGTTGCGTTTAAAGAGGCGTCCCTTTCGAACTATTAAACGATCGATGTGGAAGGGCGAGTGAAGAGAAAATGGAAAGAATTTCAAAGCAAAGTATTTCTTTTTTACACAGCAGCCATGCGTTAGGAGATTAAGGCTAGCAAAGTCATAATGTTTCCTACTTTTTGGATGCTTTATTGAACCTAGACATGGTGGTCACTACTAGAGTTCGTTGATCCCGATTGCTCCTTCTTTACTTTTGCTCACAAAAATGGAATTAAGGTTTTTATTGTAACTCCAAAGTATCGTGAAAGAATATTTAAAGCCACAAATAATGTTTTGTGGTATGACGAGGTGCCTCTAAGGTATTTTCGAGTTTAATTAGATATTCTTAAAGAGGACAATTGTAATTCGTGGAAAATCTGTGGTTTAAGAAGAGCTTGGATGAGTTTATAATGAACTCTTGGTGCCGTGACCAGGATTTCACAGTGAACCTTAAACATTCTGCTGCATTTTTTTTCTTTAATTTATGCCATGTGTTTTTTAGGCTCAACAGTATATCATACGAGGCCTCACAAAAGAACCAAATGACCTCACAAGAGGGCAGAATGACCGTGACAGTGAAAAACAATCTGATAATGCGTGGTCGAGTTTCCTTTCGGTTTAATTTTCCCTCTTCCTTTGAGCGTGTCGTACGTCGTCGTTCTGTGTCGTAAAAAACAGGAAAAAACCCCTATGTCTCTCTGTGCTCTCCAAACGGCCTTACGCAGTGTAAACGTTCTTTCCATATAAACGTATTCAAATCCATCATTGGAGCCGCCCTCCCGTCGAGCATAAGCCGCAGTCCGAACGTCCCACAAACCAACCATCGGTCAACCCCGAACCCACACAGCTCCCAAAAGCTCCCGCTCGCATGGGTACTGCTGCTACCATCGCCACACAACCACACGTGGGAAGAACAAACCACCACCACCCCCAACAGATGCCTGTTCCCCTTCCCCACCCTTTACTGTCTGAAAATGGAGAGAAAATAGCGGCACTGCCGGAAAAGCGACGTCCACCACCAACGTCCGTCCAGCCTTTTTTTGACCATCTCCGAAACCAACTGAACCGCAACATACATGATATGCAGCAGCAGGAGTAAGTCCTCCTCACCGAACAAGGGTGTCATGGTTGAAGGGATACGACAACGCAGTTACAGCCGTGTGGGACCAGTGTGGGAGGGCTAAGAATTTCGAGCGAAATAAAATGTATGTAAGAAATTCATTGCAGGAAGGTGTTATTCCCTCCGGTGTGCTCCCTCTTTGGAGGTGTTGCGGTGAAATATGGGCAACCAGAAAAATATGGTAGATTTCATCATTACCACCTTCCACGCAATGTCATGTGTCTCCCCTCTGTACGGACTTTTTTTTCTTCTCCTCCCCAAAAGGTCCTTTTCCTTTACAACATTATTATAGACGCGCCGTTGCGTGTGTTGCGCCCTTATCTATGGTCTCTCTTTCTGTCTCTGTTGAGAGAGTTGCCCCCTATTATTGCTATTACCGACAGGGGGACGTAATGTGTGCATCCTTTGGGACCGTAAACCGTACGCCACTCGCGCACCTGTGTGTGTGTGTGTGTGTGTGTGTAATGTCGTGTGGTTTGGGACCGGATATAGGAATACTTCCGTTTCGGCTTTCGCGGGCAGCGAAGGAAGCGAAGGAAAAGCGCCATTAAAGTGCAATTACACAACGGAACGTTTCGTTTAGGGTCTGGAAGGGTCCGAGAAGCCGGTGGCTTTTTTTCTCTCAACTGATTCTACATTTTGATGGCCCTTTTTTCTACCCTTCCTAATGGGTCAATCAAACGTATGTATTTTTGCGTTTTATTTGGGAGAAGAAAAATGTAATTTTAAGAGAAGTTTCCCATTCATTACGACACCTGGCTGCAATGAAACTTGTTTTGGAAATTCAATTCCAATTCTAAAATGTACTTTAAGGTGCTTGAAAACAAATTCAATTAAATTGAAGCACTAAAGCGATAAACTAAGCAGTAATATTATTTTCAAAACTGTATATTATTTTTTAAACTTTTTTGAGTCTTCTCAAGCGGAATAAAAGAATTCTTACTTAATTGTCTCACTTTTCCAGCACAGCTTCTGGTCGGAAAACAAGGCTCTAATTATGATGACCTCCTTTTACCATTCACGCCATCCATACAGCACGTGGGATGACTCCTTCCTACCACTTTTGCAGTCACGATTATGAGTAGCAGCAGCAGCAGCAAAAACACAAAGCAGCTTCTTTCAACTTCTCCAATGTCAGGTAGAGCCGCGCAAGGAAGTTGTGGGAAAGGGGGTGGGGTAGTAAAAACTATGCTGGTGCTGTGCTGTGAACGCAATTTTGGAATTCCTTTCGCTGAATGACGCGTTCTACGCGGTTCTGGCGCGATTGAAGGCAAGAAAGGCTGGACGAAAAAGGTCACAACTGTGTAATTGATCAACACAAGCGCAGCAGCAGCAGCAGCAGGCAGCAACACGAACGCGGACGGATCCAGTGGCGATGGTCTGCGCTCGTCAGGCATGCAAAAACCACCCCAAATGCAGGAGTATAAATGCAAGGAAGGGAAGGGTGGTAAAGAAGTCGTTTGCTTTGTTTATTGCACGCGGTTGGTGTAGTGTTTTTTTTATGTGTGCGTTTCTTTGCCATTCTATCGCTTTAATTACACGAACATTGCTGCATCCGGTATTCGATTGCACATGCAACTCGGTATGCAGCAAGGCTGGACGATACTACTCTAGCTGACCACCAGACCCAACCAACGCCTTCTGTCACCGTGTTGCAGTGAATAATAACGATTATGAAAAATGCACCCAGTGGAGGGAGAGAGTGAGAAATAGCGCGAAATAATTAACCATCCCTAGAACTTGTCTACTTGAAGGAAAATAGCACGTCCATTAAGCAAGATACAGCTCAGAAAGGTGGCTGAAATTGTTTGATGTGAAGCCTGCACAAGATAAATAAATTCTCGGGCATTTCTCTAGCCACATTTTGTGTTTTCTTTTTTCACCACACAGATACAATAGAAGTGATACCCTTTATCTTATCGCGAGAAGCATGCTGTACCGTAACGAGAAACACACTGCAACTGACCTGCGCGAGACGCCTTTTGATAGAAGGCGGAAGGCACGCAAACATAAATGTGTGATAAAACACAGACACACACAGCGCAGTGGTGGTATGTGGAGCATTATTATCATCTGAGCTGTGAGGTGTGGGGTGGTTGTGTTGTCGGGTGGTATTCAGCACATTCACACACGCTTTGTAAGGGCAGTAAAAAAAAGGGAACCACGCACCCTTCGATCTGGATTTAAGGGGTTGAAATGCAGACAGGTGTATGAGAAAGCATAAATGGCACCAACACCACCACGCAGTGATTAGAATTGTCTACACATATTAGTCACAAGAGGGTGAGTGTGCGATAGGTGAGAATAATAAAAGTGCTCGTCGAAATGTGTACACTGACGCGTTCTATTATAAACAAATGTCAAGGGCAACGAAAGGGGTGAGTCCTGTATATTCTTAAACATTCCGACTTAAACAAAAATTTTAAAGCATTCCTTTTCGAAAAAAGTCGTGTTTTTGTCAATGCATGACCTTGGCTAAACGTATTTTATTTTATTATTCACTCAAAATTCAAAACGAAAAATCAAAAATCGAAACAGAAATATTCCAAAACGGAAAGCACTAAACGAGGTATCACGAATCAAGCGAGACATTAACAACTACCACTCCCTTTTTATTTGCTTCCATGTTCGGAAGAGAAATTTTGCCACCTTGATTACGTCTTCCCCCTTTCTGCTGTCTGACCTCATATTCTGGCGCGAAGTAATAAACTCTCTATAGACGCTTTTGCTTGTTGTTGTTTTTTTTTTTTTGCAAAACCCTCTTTGCGTAATACGCACTCACAAAAAACGGTACTCTCTAGCGGGTGTTGGGGGACAGGGGCAGGGTGTCGCATTGTTCAACGGCGACACCACCCGCGAATGCACCACACGCAGGGAAGAATATTAATTAGTCTGTGAGAGCGCGTTGAATAGGCGCTGGCGCGGCGATGACATGTGCATGCAGTACTTAGAATCATCGTCATCGGCATAGGTGACCTAAATGCTGAGTCACATACACGCAAAAACTCAAACACACGCGCGGGGAGGGCTGATCCAGAGAAGGGAGGGCTTCCCATTGCCCATCACCCCGGTTGCTGTGTGTTACGGATCTGTACTTAACACGGAACGCACAAAACGCACAAACAACACGGAGACCCAGAAACCGTTTCGTGGGGTTGATGATTGGGGAGGACTGCTGATGATGTCACACACTCCACAAACACACAATCTCGCTCTCGCCCATGCGAGAACAGAACAGACCAACCATGATACGCTCCAGCGGAAACGAATTTTGTGTCGGTTTTTGTTCCCCAATCTCCCTCTCCTTTTTGAACTTTTTGCGATTTTTTTCCAACACGCGCACAGATTGCACAGAAATACGTTCTAAAAATAATAAAATACGGAAGTCGGTAGAAAATTGCTTCACCCCTTCAAAAGCACCCACACACAAGGCACGGGGAGTGAGAGTTGGAAAAAAAGGGGAAGCAAAACGCAACAGAAAGAATGAAAGTAAATAGATGACCAACAATTGAATTCCGTACTACAACTCCAAAAAAATGTAGGAATTGGGAGGGGGGGGGAGAGTTACTCGCAATGAAACAATAGGGCACACAAACGGCACCAACCCGGAGGCAGGAAAAACTCTGTGGCCCATATCCATTGGAACGTGCAGTAAATGAGAAAAAAAAACTATGGAACAACGAGCGAACCGTAATAGTTGTGCGATTTTCATTTCAGCACCAAACCGAGGGAGGAGAATGAGAAAAAAATATTCTAAAATGCAATTTGAACTTGCAAAAAAATTTCTCGATTTTTTTCCTGCCGTCACCCCCACACTGGTTGATTGTAATGTACCGGAGCGAAACGGCAAAACTCGAGAACCTGCGCGAGCGAACCTTGTCTGTCAGTCAACCCCGTATGGTGGAGTGAGTCCGCGCGGCACACATGTGAATATTATTTACAGATGGAAGAAAACTTTTACGCCACGTCTGGTGGAAGTGTCAGACCAAGCCACCGGCCCGAGAGCCGAACGCCATCGATCATGGACGCGAGTGCATTTTGTGAAAATTAGCTCACCCTGAAAGAGTGCGGTGGTCTGGACGTTATTTGTTGAGTAATTTGCATGACGACGGAGTCGGTGTATCGAGAGAAGGTTGCAGAATGTTCTTCCATATTTCTAGGTTAATTTATATTTACAAAAATTATTTGTGAATTGTGTAAAACCAACATTGACATTAATGTGTGACGATTCTGGTTTAATTTCATCCCCAGTTGCGATTAGAAGGCCTAGGCATGCAGTCACGCAAAGGTCTGATTTGTGTATCGGGTAAAACGTGGCCCCGTTGCTGAAAACCACTTCCCGGTCGCACGAAGGGAAGGCTAGTCACGACCTGCGGACGAGTAGTTGCGGCACTCACAAACCCCTCAAAGTCGATAAGAATCCGCGATAAGATAGTGCTAATAATGCGTTATCACATTAAAAAAGGTGAAGGGAAAGGTCGGCTAATGCAACATGTGCGTTATTAGTTCACGTTTGCTGTCGGCGGTAAACATTTTCATAACTTCCTGAAAAAATGTATTCCAACTGTCACTCGAAACTCAACACAGTACCCCCTCAAGCTGGAGGATGCCTTTAACCTCTGCCACACGACTTTCCTGCTTTAAATTTACATAATGCCAATAATTAACTCCCTTCAACGGAACGCAACGCAAAACATGACCTAGGTCCTTGCGCTCATAATCTCATCTTTGCCCATAAATTTCGTCCATTCGCCTTCGACCAAAAATCGAGCAGACTCCACCTGCCACGGGGTTGTATTACGGCTTTGCCCACTGTGGCAGGACACAAAAACCCGGCTGGCTGGCTGGCTGGCTGGGTTGAACGGTCCGTTAAAATGAAGCTAATTACCAAATCCGTCGCGTCTCATTACCACCGGGTTAATGACCGGTGGAGTATTTTTTATTTGTGTGTGGGCAGGATTCTACCCTCATCCAGACACATACACCGCACCTCTTTTACCGTACCTTGTCGCGAGGGTGTGGTGTCCTGCTTCCATTATTAATATTATTTTTACCCAAGCACGGCGCCGCTACACGCGCAGGACGATTCCTGCCAGGCTAATTAGCTGCTGAAAATAGAAGCATCCTTGAAAGGGAGGGACACATAGGGAGGGATCCGAGGGGTAGAATAAAGATACGTCCTGCCATCGCACGGGGATGAGATGACGGTGGCGACCTACTTTGGTTCGACTTTCACTCTCCGCGCGCGTCCCAAAAAAGACAGCTTTAATGGACGCACAAGACCGAAGTTGACGGGAAGCTAATTGGAGTTACAATTTGCTGATCGATTCTACCTACTTCAGGAGAACTTGAGTGCTAAAGGAGCGGTAGAGGTAGGTAATCCAATTCAGAGTATTACGTAGACACATTTTACGTTAGAGGAGAGCAATATTAAACTGTAGTTAGATTCGTTTTTCGCTAGCATTTATATCCAATGAATTTATATATTCTTAAGACATCTTGGACTTTATGAATCTTTCGAATTCTACAAACATCTTGGACTACGAGGAACATCATTAAACTGTAGTTTGATCTGTATTTTGGTTGAAATAACAGCTCCAATAAATGTGTTCCATCTTCAAGAAAAGTCCAACACTTCCATCGACCAGCGACAACACTGGACAACTTCTTCTCAAAGATAACTTTAATAAGCGTTCCCGAACTACTGTTCGGAAACTCTTGCTGGGGCGAGAGCGCCCGAGAGCACGTTTTGGATTTATTTTTAATGACCCAACGAAAGGTTCTAGCGCAACAGCTTCTTCTTTTCCTTCCCTTTTGACGGGTTTATCTCGAGCCTTCAAATTAAAGTGGGTGTTTTGGAGGACGGGAAGACCCCTACGGAAAGGAAGAAGAGACGTTAAAGATCTCCTAAACGCTGTGTGAGAAAAAGGGTACAAACAGGCCAGGCAGAACTAGATTTGTTGTCTTTTCTGTCGAGGTACTCGTTTCGTTTGCTCTCCCTTGCTTCGGTTCCGGTTTTGTTCTATCTGACAGCTTGACACATAACCTCGGTGCAAGAGAGAGGTTGGAACAAGAACATCCCTTGACGTTGGAGGGCGTTTGAGATCGTGGAAGAAGAAGGGACAGAACAAAGAGAACAACCTACACACAGTTTTCGGAGACCACGTCTTCATCAAATCTTGAGCGCGCGCGTGGAGATTTAAATTTTTACCTCTTTTCTTCCCACTGCCGGGCAGACACTCGCACAGTGCTTTCTTAAAGCAGTTTCTTAAGACGCTTAGGAGATGCTGCAGGAAGGCAGAAAAGAGACGACCGACGACGGTCGTTAATTTGAAGAGCGGAGTAAAAAAAAGGGAAAGGAAAATATTGTGCGCCGTTCGCGCCAATTTTATTTATCTTTTATAAATCTTTCTTACTTTTAATATCCATTCCCTTCTTTTCCGCCGGCTTCGCTGTGGGCCGATCGCAAGATCTCTGTTCCTCAGACACGCTCATCACGCTCGGTTCATCTCTCGGCTGATCGAATCGAGGGGTTCTTGTCTGCTGCTGTCCGCTTTGCTGCCTTGCTTCGCTGATCGTCGCGGGTCATACAGTGGACGGCGTGGAAAGGGAAGAACGATGCAAGAAGAAGCAACGATCCTCGGACAACAGCGTGGTCAGGGCACGGCGGCGTGCGCAAGAGCGATCGGATCAAACGACTTCAACGAGTCGGACAGCTCGAAACCCGTTTTGTTCTCTCTCTCGCGGGGTTTGGGCCGGTGGTTTCTTCATGCAAACTTTCTCTTCGTACTACCACCAGTGTGTGTGTCCACACAGAAAAGCCGGTTTTACGCCGTACGCACCTGCCCTCCTCACCCTCACCCTCCTGTCGCTCGTGCCCTGCCCTTCTTCTTGCCGTTCAGCTCAAACTCCGATATTTTTAAAACCGCGCGCGCCTTCGCTGCCTTTCATTCTCCTTTTGGTTTAACGGTCGCGCTTGACGGTTGTTTTGAAGGGACCAGTTGGGCTTGTATCGCTCGCTCTTTGTGTACGTTGAAATGGGTTTGTACGGCGCGTTGTGGGACGTAGGGAAATATATATAAATATCGCTCACGCGCGCATTCTTCAGCTAGCGTGTGCTTCCGATTTGGACTGCATTCTTAGAAGGGTGCGGCAGCATGCAGCGGGAAAAGACCCTGACACAAAAATGCACAAGTGCATACGAAAACACTCCCCCCCCTCATTCGGTTGACTCATCATCATGGGCCGGGGTCGCGTGTCGATTACGAGAAAAAAAACCGGTGCCGGAAAATGCCAGCCCTCCTTCTTGCCCGCGCGGGAAAATGAAAACTGCCGGAAAAGCGGCATTAGTGGCGATGATGGAATTCCTTCCATGATTACCATATGATTGTTTTCAGACTAGTTTTTCCCCCCAGAGGTTTTCAAAAGTTTCACCCCACATGTTTGCCATTCTTCATTTTCCACCAAGGGGGCAGCAGATTTAAAACATTTCTTTTCATGGAGGCACTATAGTTTTGCGTGTGAATTATCAAATGGCCGTGACTTCTCGTACAAGATATTTGACGCAGCCAGAAGGCCACTCAAGCAACCGAGGGCCTCTTGTGCGAAATACGTTGAATTTTGGGGCACGAAATGCACGGGCAGCTTTTTTTCTGAAAACAAAATCACTCACCTTCAAACGTATTTTGTTGTCTTTTCCAGACAGTGCCATTAACAATTTTTGTTTATTACTTTGCACCAAGGATACGGGAAAACACAAGCCGGGAGACACGCGGTTTTGAAGTTTTAAAAATCAACCCAAACTCGAACGGTTTCTAGACACCGATACGTGCCATATTTTGCACACAGCTTGATGTTTTCATTATCAGCAAACGGTCCCCGACAGTGTATTTTGGTGTGATTCATCGTAGCAATAACAATTTTACTTCTTGTTATGGTACGCGCTTTGGGTGTCGTCTTGCAACCAAAAACAACCCCAACAACGAGCATTGATACATTCGCGCACATTCGCGAGAGAGAGTTTTTTTTGGAGCTCTCGAGTGAGTAGAAACCTTGAGGCGAGTGCCGAAAAATAACGCAGACGCTGGGGCTTCGATGGTAAACATTAAATATTTGGAAGAAGGAACGGAAAACATAGCGCAGTGACAAAATTAAAGCACCGTTTTCGTGTGTAGGAAATCAAATTTTCAGCTCTCCCGGCTCTTCTTCAGTTCAAGGTTTTTTTTTATCTTGCAGTAGGGACATAAAACATCAGCAAATGTAATGCAGAAACAAGAAAACAACGCCAGTGGCCGTGAAATGAGGCTCGTGAAAAACGTTTCTCTAAGTCCAATCGAGCAAACCTGCACACACATACATCAACGAAAAACACGCCGCCTCACAGAAGGAAATTAGAAGCTCATTTTCTAGGGGCCGTGAAGGCGAGCCACACACCTTACACATCTCGGGCACTACACCTATTTCAATCAGTGAAGAGATAATTTCCCGTAGCGAAAGGGAACCTCACCCTAGCGTCACACATAATCGAACAGACTCCCGCGCGCGCTGGCATATGTTTTACTGCCCCGAAAGGTACTTCACGAGCGGCACACCCGGCTTCGCACAGACATACTTGCGGCTCTCCTAGCTCGGTTAAGTTTTATGCCGCCATGAAAAAAAGCCTATACAACACACAAAAACCAGATTAACTTTTATCGCCGGTACGTGATCGACGGGTTCTTCGATTCACCGACATCGTACCATCCCCGTAATGACAAAGTTAAACTACCGGCAACTACTCGTGTGGGATGGATATGGCCCAAAAGATGATAATAACATTGAGCAGGCTTTTCAGTTTGGATCTGTTTGCGGGCAAGTTCTAGTCGCAATCAACATTAACGATGATTATTGGAGAGCTCTGATGGAAGTGTCTCTTGTAAGCAGAGCATTAAGAATCGATTTCTTTCTGCCCTCACTCCTCATTGATGTCCATCAATTGATGTCCATCGACTTCCAAAAATATCTTAATGTAAATGCACCAAACCAAATATTGGGGAACGGTGTCACATTCATGCGTGAAGGAATGCTTCCGAAAGTCTAATTTCTTTCCCTTTTTCATTTGATGTACTCTTGCAGGTAATGCAGCCACGAAGGCCATAAAACTTCACCCCATAAGGTAGGAACGCATATAAGACGGTAAGCATGGTAAGCGAGCTAAAAAGTCGTCGACTTTCCAGAACACAACTTTACGTAGAATGTCGCCCGGCATGAGAACGTTGTGTGTCGTTCGACCGTGTACATTAGCAACATTAGCAGCTTCCTCCAGGCACCCATCAGCGTCATTAGCACATAGGACGGAGCTCGTAACATGAACATCGGCACATTGTAATGGCGGTGATCACGTGGCCGTCAGCGAGATTGATTTAGAGCTCTTGGAATAGATGTTTGACGCGGCCCGAGACATGAGTAAGAAGAATGATCCACACCTTCCCAATAGCTGTAGATATGAGAAGGTCGAATCACGTAATCAATGCTGGTAATGGAGTTGGAATGACCCATGATGTGAAAGTCTTCTCTGGAACTCTGTGTTATCTGTTGATCACTTGCATCTTCCAGCATGAACCCTTTCTTCATTCCCATCCAATGCAACCAGAAGTGTCTCGCTTTCCATCTAATTTTTCATCTCAAGATAACAACCCAAACCGACGAACAAAATGGACATCCCAATGCCCACCAGCGATCAGACAAAGGAACGCGACTAATTTATCTAGCCGCTCGGTCCGGAAGTGTTTCATTAATAGTCAAACGATCTTCGGGAAGGCCCGGTGGGCTAGAGACACTTGATCGTTTCGGCGTGCTTGGGAAACCGTCGGAGCTTGCGAGAACTCCGCTTGGTGGAGGAAAACAAATGTCCCAATAATTACCTGTGAACGCAGCGCACACCGCCAACAGCAGACAGGGCAGGAAACAGACGGCTTGCATTTTCGACTGCATTAATTATCTAACACTCGTTGGATATGGACACTAGACACTGATCACTAGTTGTTTTTCTTTGTGGTTGTCGTGGAGCTGCTGTGGAATCAGAAGAATGAATTAGCGAACGGGGAACGTTAAATTAGAGAGCTTTTGTTTTCTAGTTAGAAAAGTGAAAATCGAAAGAAGAATTTATGACGTCTCATTTTTGGGGATTTTTTTGCAGAAACACTTTTATGCTAGCTCTTGCTTTCACAGGTTTTTTTCTTCACTCTTTTGCTCTCTCGTTGATCAGAAGTTAGGTTATGTCAGAAGACACGGAAACTGCACATCACATGCGTCGATCCACTCACTACCTAACTCACTTGAAGGTTTTTTGTACTTGTCTCATTTATCCAACTTCTAATATGAATGGAAATAGCAGCAATACTTTGTGACCCGAGACGAGAGGCGACCATTCAAGAATTACCATAAAGACCAGCAAAAAAAAGGGCACTCTCTCACCCACCGGGGGTGTGGCGGAAAACGCCGGGAGCATTAACCCAGACAGGCAGGATTCATTTAAATTATTCAGATTACTACTGTTTTGCATCCATCGACACCTTGGCTTAGGGCCGGGAGGTTGTTGGTGTCCCTTTTTTTATTCTTCTCTCTGCTGGACCGACCATTGACTGGAGTGACTTGCGTCCTAAACAAATATTTCTACCAAAAAGGCGTAGTTAAGCGAAACAGAGGAAAGCACAATCAGGACGATGCTAAATATTAACCCGGAGCTCCTCTTTCCATCATTCCTGAGTTGCGATTATGATGTTTTTCTTTTTGCGTGTCGGAGGAGCGTTTCGTTTTTTTTTTGGAGTTGTTTACTTAAGCCTTCGCTCTGGACGCGGTGGATTTTGTCCTGGCAGCCCACCGTTTAAGCCGTTCGTAAAATTTCACATCAACGCAATTCAACTTTTCGCGGGTGAAGCGTGTGAAGAGTCGGGAGGGCTCCAGAGCCACCGTTTTAGTTTCTCTGGCTTGTACAAACACACAAAGAAGACACACAAGAGCACGCTCACATCTTTCTTCGTTCCTGCGGAAGGCAACCAGTTCCACTTGTTGAACGATCGCGAAGGTAAAGCGATGATGATGACGGATGAGAGAGGATCGGTTTAAGCACACAAACCACACAAAAAAACTCACTCTTTCTCTTCTCTTGCACCTACCCCGTATAGCGTACGATCCCGATCAAAAAAAACCAGCCACACTTTCTTCTGACCCAACCCTTGCGAGCAGAGGCTTTACCTTTCCCGACCGAACAGGGCCTCCTCCCACAAACACGACGGTCAGGGATAAAGAACACACCACAATCTCACACCGACGTACAACGCGCCTCCAAACGCGCGGCCCAGGAACACTCGAAACACGCGGGGACGCACGCACGGTAAACTCCCCCCGGCACCTGGAGCTGGGGACGATGGGCGGTGTATATGTGTTTGAGTGGAGGAAGAGACGGAAGAGGCAGCTTGGGGAAGAGAAGGTAACCGAGCCAAGCGAAACACACACGCAGCACGGGACAGGGCGCAAAAGGGCGGACGCGTACAGGAACCGAACCGACCGTGAGTACGTCGCGCAATGAAATGAATTGGACGCGAAGCATGAACGCGAACGTAGCGCAAGAGACCGCCGGCAGTTTGAGCCCAATGCCCGTGTGTGCGTGTGAGGCGGTGTGTACGCGGCGTGAAGTTTAGGACTCAGGCAGGCATGTCGAACCAGTAGTTGTCAGCGGGTAGGGGCAATCTATGTAGTATGAGTATCGAACACCTTCGAAACGTTGGTAAGGGAGTCGTTCAAATGAGCGAGAAAGAAGGATGAACATTTTCAAGTGATTGAATTTTGATGTAAGTTATGACAAGAGTCTAAAAAGTTAAATCTGGATTACAGTATCTAAAAATGATGTGTTTTTTCGTATATTAATACATGAACTATATTTAATCTGTGAAATAGATCAAATGCGTACAATCCGATGGGTTAAAAGCACAAAAGTTTGACTATAAGCCTAAACATTTATCATATTTTTTCGTTGAATATAGCTGATTTGTTTTTGCTTTATTTATGTAAAGATGAAGTATAAGAACATTAAAAATTATATTGGCGTTTATGAAGTGAATAATTTGATATTCTTCATAACAATAAAACTATCACTGTTTATTTATAGTCGGATTGAGATGAAATGGCGTATTACAAATTATATGGTGAATATTAAAAACTCTCACGGTGATTTGATAAACTTTTACTAAACTAAAACTTGCTCTGTTGTTAGCGTGACGCATTAATAAGAAGAAAATTGTACTCTGAACTATTAATATTGACTGATATATGATATATTCTCATACAGTGGAGTTACGCTTATCTCGGTTCTTTGGGATAAGTGGAAAACCGAATAAAAGGTATACGTTCTAACAGCCTTTCGCTAAACTTTGAATATATTTGTACTATATTTGTGTATTTTTTTAATATTAGTATATTTGTATATTTTTTAAATATTATAAAATTTTAAATTCATCTCATTGTACTTCTTGGATGAAAGAGAAGGTAGAATGTTGACAGAGAGTTGTAGACAGAATAATGGAGCTGCAATACTAATCGAAGCGATTCTCCAGAAGTGGGTTTGACAGCCCTGTTAGGGTCTTTCTCGCACACACCGGTACCGGCACACCGACGAGGCACAGAGAAAAAGAAGGTGCCCGTAGCGTTGGCTCCAATCGGTTCTGCCCCCTCTCCCTTTTACCCTTCTTTTCTTCTTTTCATTCATTTCACACAAACCTTTCAATGTGTGCGGTTTCTTCGCGGTCTCATTTTGCCCGCCCGCTGACTCATGCGGGGTGGTATGTTTGCCCGCCTAGTTTGAATCCAACGGTTATGAAGGGGTTGGTTTTTTCTTTTCTACTGGCTTTCCAGCGACCCCAAAAAGCATGCCGACTCACCCTAACAACAACGCTGGGTGGACGACGGGGTTCGCTAGCCGGCACCAGGAACCTGAAGAGCATTTCGATGAACCTAATCGGTGGGTCCAAAAAATCAATACAAATTCTCCTAGGTTTCCCTGTATTAGCTGTCTCTTTTTCTCTTTACCTGAATCGCGATTAAAATCAAGACTGGGTAACGAATGTCGAGTAAATTCACTGCGCTCAACTAATGTCCAGCTAATGTCCTTTCATCGCTAATGGGTTTGCGGTAAAACAGTAGCAACAAAAAAACAAGCGCCGGCAGTAACGAATATAGCGTATTAGATCATGTTTTAAGTATGGGCTCGCGCGAGTGGTCCGACGATGACGTCGTCGCGCCAAAAGCGAAACTTAATTCGAAACACGGTGAAGACACAACACAACAGTCGAGGGAAGCAAGACGTATGCCTTCCTCCTTCACCAGAGGGAGAGAATGTACAGTTCGGGAAAAAAGACTTTCGGTGCGGCTTGTGGACCTCACCACTACACACAGGTGGACCAGGCTATGCTGCTACTGCTGCTGCTGCCCACCTGCTTTCGTCATTATCGTTGGCTTTGTTCTCTCGCGTACCATGCCTCGCGCTCCACGCTTCCCGCTAATGCACGCTGGCCGCTGGCACGGCGGGTCCAACAGGTAGGAGACTCACACCGGCAAACATATTGGAGGATTTAAACGCTGCTCGTACAGCGTGACGGTGTGAGCTGGACCCCAAGCGTTACACGCCCGCTCCGTGAACAGTGGTGCTAAAAGGCATTGGAATCGGAATGGCCAATGCATTTACAACTCAGTTTGCATCTTTCTAAATATTTTGATCTTTTGGAGCTTGTAACCAATTTATACTTCTTCAGTTTTTATTTCAATTTCAAGTTCAGTGTCGTTCTTCTCTATTTTCCTGCTTGTTTTTCGTAGAAATAATTGTAATTTGAGAATAAATTTCTCATAGCAATTCTGTTGCCCCAACATCCGATTTTTATGCTGATTTGCAAACGTTGGTAACACGGTAACGGTTACGCAGCATCACCACTACAAAACACTCGGAATGGGAAGGTTGCCTGCGGGCCTGCCCAGCATCGAAACGGCCAGGGTGCAGCTCAAATATGCCACCTCGGCTGCGCGAAAGACGGACGCAAAGAGAAAGGCAAACCCCGAGATGTGGATGGAGCGAACACTCACACACGCTCTGCAAAGACGGCCTAATAATATGCAAGCGGCAGCATGGGTGGAAAACGGGAAGGGTGCCAGGCGAGCCAAGATGCAACAATTCGCGCTACACGAGGTTCATGTTTCGCTCCAGCAGCAAGTCGGGAGAGAAGGAAAGAGAACAGTGAAAAACCAAACACAGCACAACCTCGGCCAGCGTCCTCCAAGCACGATCTTGACGGGCTCTGCTTGCGATCTTCGATCAGCAGGCTCGATTTATGATCAGATTCACCCTACCGTCCTTCCCTTTTAGCTCCCTGCCGCTTCCCCTTCCGTCTTCATTGTGTACTCTGCTTCCCCCCAATCTTTTGGGTTGGTTGCGTTGCGTTGAGGCTAACCTTTCTTGCTGGTGGAAAGGCCTGAAGCGGTGAAGCAACGAGTAACTCGAGCCCGAAAACAGGTTTTAGCAAGATGCTCCGGCGCGTTCAGAAAAGCGTCCCAATGTGCCTTGGAAGCCTTCTGCCTTTGCGGTGTGCATGTGTGTACTGGTTACATGACAAACGCCCCAAACAAGAGGCACCAAACAATTCATTTTTCGACCGTTACCGTAGTCTGGGCCTGTTGGGGTGAAGTCAGAGGAGGCAGGCTCGGTCCAGCCGGTTTACGGGTCAGTTCAGGCTTCGACCCTCCCCCACCCGTGCGGCCACATGAAACTTTATGTTTTCTTTATGCTTGAGCTGCTGCCCAGAAGAACGTTGCTCGAGCTGCACGAAAAGAGCAATCCGTAGAGGTCTGAAGAAGAAGCACGAACCATAAAAAATGCTCCAAACTGGGCGAATAAGAACACTAAACACTCACACATACACAAAAAAGCGAACCAAACAGGCTGCAACATGATGGTTGGAGCATGCAAGAGGCAAAGCGTGCTTTTGTTCTTTGACTTCACTGTCAAAATAAGGCAGACGAAGAACGGCACACAAGAAAAAGCAACTCCTTCCTGCCTCTACGGTTTGAGGCACGAGAGGCGTACGGGAAGGAAGAAAGCATAAGGCAAAGCGAAACGAAGTCACCGTTTTCTTTGGCTTTTTGCTGTCCCCTCTCGGGGATTGCTGCGGGAAGGAGGCAAATCCCAAAAGCCAGGGGTCCACCAAAAGCTACAATCTTCCGTGAGTGACCACCGTTTTGCGGGTCGAATCGGAAAGCAAGCTACGGGGCATGGCACTGCTGGGTCGGATTTGTGGACGTGCCGCGTGTTTCTGTGGTCCATTTCCACTGCCCTGCCACACTCCACAACCTCCGGCATGCTAAAACAAATAAAGCCCTACGCTGCGGAGTGATTTTTTCCAGCTTTTCCGATATGCAACCCGGTGGTTGTCGCTAACGAAAAAATAATTATTCTCGGAATGGCGGTAACATTTTATGGAGTTTTGCTACCTTTGTTGTGGGTACACGTGGAGGGAATGTTATTTATTCTGTTTTTGATTTGCGTGGTTAACCTACATACGCGGCTGCGCGGTTGTGTGACCTTCCGTGGCGTGGACATCAACACGATTGCTGCACAGCAGGCGAAGGATTCGGCCTCGGGATGTTGCATGATATCTTCAATTGTGTTTCTGTGTTTGCATTTCCGTATGTTTTTTTTTTTTTTATCTTTGAAACTAACTGCAATTAGGTTTTTTTAAACTAGCGAGTTTGCATCACATGTTGCGAGTTGCCGACCCCTGCTTTGAGCCGTTACGAAGTGTTACACAGCGACAAGGCCTTTTTGTTGATAAGGTCGGGCTGAGCTCTTCACACTATGGTTCTTTGAGGAACATAGTCTCGGTTTGTTGCTTTTAAGCAGAATAGGTTTTAGAAACGGCCGAAGAAGTAAAGTATGAAAGAGAAGGGTTATATGATCTATTTAATTTTTACATGTTGTTTGAAACGGCCTGGTTGTAAAGCTTAAAACTGGATTAAAATATAAAGTTGCATATTTTATAAAAAGATACACCCCGTAGAAGAACTTGAGTAACCAAGAAGAAAAAAAACGTGATTTGATTTGGTGAGTATCAAATGGCTTTATTTGATCTTTAACTTTTTGTAAAAGAGCATACGAAATCACATAAATTAGATCATAACATTTTATTGGGGAATTTTGGAAAACAAAATCGCAAAAACATAAAACAAAAGGGCGTATTGTTTGTGCTGCGTAGTAGAGAGCTCCTGCACGTGTTCTAGTTGTAGGTGCTGATCTTTAGCCGCGTCTCTTCGCTTCCTTCCGGGTGACGTGCTTTGCAGATCAGAACCTTTCCGTCGTCGGCTGGCTTGAGACGATAGGTAAGCGTCTGCTGCACCGTGTTGCCTCGGAAGTTCTTTTTGATGAATGGTGCCGAAAGGCCTTCGTAAATCAGTTGATCGTCTGGGAGATAGAAATCATAAATAGAGTTAGTTTGTTTGTGGTGTATGGGAAAATATTTTTGCCACTTACTGAGGAACCACAAGAATCCTGCCGGAGGGTTACCATCCTTGGAGACACACTGTACCACCAGATTGCTTCCCGCCTTGAATGCTCCGTTTCGTTGTGCAACGTCACTCGAAACGACGAGCTGTGGTGCTCTTGGCTTGATCAACTCCGTGAGTTCCTCCTTTTGTACTTCTTGCTTTTCGTTGGTGTATACTAAACATTGAAAGAATTATAGGATCATTCTTACCATCCAACAAAACATCTCCGAATTCTTTTCGCTACCTTTCTTTAGCTTGATCGGCAAGCTAGTTTCCATGAAGCCATTCGGATAGGCGGTATGTTCCGCCCGGCATGTCACCTGCTTCCGGTTATCCTCCACAGCAATCGCCCGGCGATAGATCTGCTGCACGGTCGTTCGACGGTTCGACGTCTCGGAGAACTCAGCACCGACATCCTCCGTCAGCTTCACACCATCAAGATACCACGACAGCTTAGCGCCCGGCCAACCGTTGCGGGAGACACACTTCATGGTGACCTTCTTGCCGAACTCAAATTCGCCGTTCCGACTGTCCACGTTGCTCGCCAGCTCGATCACCGGTGGCTCGGGGGCAACTGCTTGAGAAGGAGTGAGGAAATAGTAAAGCCGAAAAGTTTTAGTGACGTCGTTCGAAATGTCACGGACTTGATGCAATCGGTAGCAACCTTCACCTGAGAGCGCTATATTGATCTGGCCCTTGTACGTCTGGCCCTTAACGGACACCGTGCACTCGAACGGTCCGTCGTGGATAGGTTTGATGGTGTCGATCGTGATACCACAGGATCCCTTGCTCCAGCCCAGTCCGTAGAACGTGATGCCTTCGACCGGGGCAGGCAGCTTGTCACTCGCTGCAAAAGGCGCTGGAGCTCCCGGAACCTTAACACTGAAAAACGGACGTTGAATCAATAAACGCTCCGAAGATCTTAGTTGCAAAACTACAATTTCACGTACATGCAAAAATCCATAGGCTCCTCCACAAGACACAGCAAGTTCACTTTTCTCTGTCCTTCTACGACGACCACTTCTTCGGCCGGTTCCGTTATCACTTGAATTGCATGGCTGCAACCGAGCAATGCACCGAAAAGCACAAAAAAGGCTGGAACTCGCATCGTTGCGCTGGCCACTTCCTTGTTGTCTAATTAGCACGAGAATTCGCTTTGCTGTCCACCGTTGTCTGGCACCGATCACTGCACAAACCAAACTCGAACTCTCTTTGCCAAACTTCTTGTCACTCGCAAACTTCCTTCAACGCCGAACCGTTGAACTGAACTGAGCTTCTGAATGGTCGATGTGCGAGCTTTTAAATTCTGCCTCCCAAAAAAAAGCACCGCACGAAAACGCCACCCATCATTAAGATCGCAGTTCCGGATCAGATCTTCGTCGTTCCATCTTCGGTCGATGCCGATGACCGGTTCTCTAACGCTTACTGGAGGAAGACAACCCTCCGCCTTCCATCGATCAGATGGTGTTAATTGCGCTACATTGGTCGATACTCCCGGGGGGCGAGAAGGGGTATCGACCAAAAGGGACAGGGAGAACTAAACATTGATGAATGTTGGCAAATTCCGTCCCGCTGGTGCATATTAATTTGATCAATTTTTCTTAGCCACAAAAAACCCCGGAATCGAGATCCGTATCCACGACGTACCTAATGCCTATCGCCTAATGTCAATCTTGTTGACAGTGGCCCGCCACACGACAAACGGCGCGTGTAAACATGAGTGCGTCCTCATCAGCATCTGAATCGAAAAGCGATAAAATTTTAAGTAAAGCACCAGACCTTCTGAACTTCCTAGCGAGGGGCAGCCTTAATCGTCTGCCCGGATTTGTCGTGTAAAATATCCGCAACGGGTTCCGCTACCCGTTACCCTACGGTGCCGGGTCGTTCTCTCGTTAATTATTTGTTTTGGTGCGCTTGTTGGAACCGGTTGTGTGGTGTCGCCGCCTGCCTCCCCCCTTCCCCGTCGTGCGGACGGGTGGTATTTAAATTTCGGCAATCTAAAGTTCTAACGAGTCCCATAAAGGCTGGCTTTTTATGATACGAACCACCCTCCCCGTGCGTGCGCGTTGCCTGTGCCGGAAGGGCCGTGAAACGGTTTTGCTGGGATCATCGGCTTGGGGTGGACGTCGTTTCGGGAGGTGGCCTTTTTTTACAGCGTTTTTCCTTTTTTTTCCGCGAGCACTGGTGCCAGAAGGATTCGCGAAGATTCCAACGTAGAGAGGACTCCTCGCTAGGTGCTACAACTGCTTTCCAACGCATTCTCGCTGGTCGCTGGTCGGGTTGCGTTTGGTGGTACGGAAGGAAGTATTTTTTATCGTTTTATGACACCCGGGGTACCCGTGGAGTCGATTGCATCGATCGGTGCTGATCGGTGCCGGATGGGCGAAATTTTTACCACCGAAAAGAGAAGGAAAAAAAAGCTATATTGGACGTACCGCGGGTAGTTCAAGCAAATCGTACGCTTGGCGGCAATTTTGAATCACAAACCACAAGTGACCGCTTGGAGTGCCTTTCGTTCTTCTTTCGACTCTCGCGCAAGGCCGATTAAATTCAATCTCACCATCATGATGCCATCGTTTGCGGTGGCATAATGTTTGCTGTAGAGGGTAGCATTGTAGCGGGACTCATTTCTATTTCGGACCCTCGCTTTGTTCTAATGGATTGACCAACAGACTGCTTTTGAAGGTGCAAGTGAACATTTGTGATCATTGCATTGGTTAGATTTGATTTGGAATTGATCATGACATCATCAGATGCACAAAACTGTGGATTTTTTTGAAATAGAACATTTAATCATACTTTTTTTGTTATGAATTTTGAAGACGATAATTGATAACTATATGTATTGTTCCATTCCGATATTAAGCCATAAATCTAATTCATCAGAGCTTAAACCCCATTGTTCAACGTTCTTTGTTTTGACACACCTGATAGCGTTACTGGCTGTTTTATACGCCTGCAAGGTATGCAATCCGCTATACACACACATATACAATTTTTTTTATAGAGGCTTTGGCCGTCAGGCTCACATTACAACAAATAGGGGTTGTGAAATCAGTTTGTTAAGTGAGCTAGATTATTTTTTTTACAAAGAAAACAGAACAAAGTTTATTTTATCCTATTTACTGTTTTATTTTTAAGCGATGCTTCTTATTATTCATCCAATACATCACATCCAACCATGCCGCACTCGCTTTATAAAATACTGTATGTAAACGAACAATCCCGTTTGCTGTTACTGCTACAGCCCAATTTGTTTTCGACGCTTTCCCTCCTTACAACGATCTCTACTCATTAGGTTAAAGCATGCGTGGGGATTATTCTCGTAGAGAGTACTAATGAAATAAATAATGTTTCCATTTTGACACATCTTTGCTTTACACACTACATCATCTGTGCTGAAATGCGTTTCTCCCTGCGTATTTGATACAATGCGCCGAATCTGCGTCCGTCCACAATCACGTAGATTAGGAATGAGTTTCTCCTTTCCTGTTTCGTAAAGTCACATTGTTTTTCAAAGTCACTTAGTCACAAACACACTAACTCACGCTGAAATAATTGGACAGTGTCCCTTCGTTTCGTTTTTTGGCTTACCGCTTTCCTCAGCCCACTGTGCCTTATTCTAAATTTAAGAGCAGACGCATAAGAGAACGGTTAAGAATTTGAGGAGTGTGAGACGCGTATGGCTGTTGGCTGTTTGCTGTGCTGCCATTTGCGTCACAAATACTTTTCTTCAGGAACTATCGGATCGGAGTTTTGCATATTTTACAACAATCGACATCGTGCGTCCTCGTAAGCACGGATCTGGTCAGTGAGCGAGCTGCGGAGGGACATGATTGCCTGTTTGCTCGCTGAGAATATTTCCGAACAAGCATCTAATTTTACCTTCACCTGTGCTAGTATGGCTACCCCTCCCATCACCAACCTTCAAATAGGCCGTTACGGAATCTGTACAGTGAAATATTCTCAGGCACGCACACGCACCATATCCTCCCAGCTCTCGGACCCAAAGATTCGACGCGCAGGGACTGTGGACCGACTAGACTAAGTGCTATTGGATTCACAACAGACGTGTAGCTATCACAGAGCAGAAGAAGGTCCAGACGCTTATCAGCCAGAAGGTGGATCCGTTGCTGTCATCGGCGTAGTCATCGTTCCGGTTCACCTCCGCCCCGTCCACGTCCACCGGCACCGCCTTGATGACGTACGTCTGCGTGCCGAGCGGATTCGTTGCCTCCAGCGTAAACAGTGTGGCTCGCTCCTTGGAACAGTCGTTGTTTTTCAGCAACACCCTGTACTCGCCATTGGCCTGAAACGAGTGCAGCATAAACGACACGCTATAGACATGATGCCAGAGCGCAGCAGCATTTGCCGCAGTGTGTCTTACCGATGTTGGGCGGGGAATGTACGCTTGGTAGATGTCGACCGATTCGCCCTCCTTTATCAGCCGCCCGTTCACCGTCCATCGGGTGATGGGCTGCGGGTTGGCATGGATCGTAATGTTGACCGTTGCACTTCCGCTTGCCGGCAGCTCGTCGATGTGGATGTGCGGTATCTCTTCCGGTGCAACTGTCGGGGGGGACGACCAGGGAAAGAGGGAAAGTAAAATGAAACATAATTCAAGGAAAACACTCCGCCGCTCTGCATGTTCGATTTGGAGTTGGAGTCAACAGATATCGGTACCGGTGTAAATACTGGCGCAGTGAGTCGGGCAGAGTCAGCAGAGCTGTAAGGGTTTCGCTGGAACTCGGTCCGTGCAATGGTGCAGCCTGTGCCCTCTTGCTTGCGGCAAGATCAAACGACATGTATAGGAATAATCAGCTACACAAAACGACTCTTTGTCCGTTCATTAGAAGCCCATGTAAACTTTGACAAGGTTCGATAAGTCGGCGCCGGTGGTGCCGATGCTATACCAATGTCTCATTACTGTGCGAAACGTCGATCCCACCGGAACGGGAATGAATATTTCATGCTGCATCGTGAAGCGCTTCGATTAAAGCTGGCACTGTTTTTGCAGTTGTGCAAATAGAGACCCTGTCAGCAATTAGCTCTCGACCACAAATGTTCGAAATGTTTTGCAATTAATAATGTCACAATAAACCGTGAAATGATTCATTCGGCCACGTGGCTCACGTATCAACGTTTCTGAAGCAAATTTTATGGAACAATACGATTCGGTCGTAAGATAACACTTCTTGACCAGAAGAAAAAGGGAAAAAAGACTATGCAACAATCGGCCCAATAATAATTTTGTCCAAAATTTACATATCTTCCATCTTCGGGAGGGGAGAAAGCTCGACATGTTTTTATTCCTTTCGCTTTACTACTCCAAACTGTTGTTGAGTGTAGCTCCACGGCGGACATTGTTAAGCAGTTTCATTGGAATTCACTTCGTGATGTTTATGGTACCCGGTTTTGGGGTGAGCATCGTAAAACCATGCGCTTCTCTTCAAGTCCATTATTACAGGGTCCAGTTGCGAAGGGACAAAACAAGCTTGTGGTGCTCGCGGAGTGAAGGAGCACACTTTATTGCCTTGGAATTTGGTAATGTGCTCGAAAGGATTTGGAGGACATGGAGCACGGCGGAAAAGGATCTTAAAAGATATGAAGGAGGAACATGTTTGCCCTGCTTGAATGCCTCTAAGTGGACTTGAACACAAAAGAACAAACTAGTTTAACCCCATATCCTTGATCTAGCTGATAAAAACGATTTTGCAATTTGCTTCTGCATACTCAAACTGATCCGGATTGTCAGGTTCATTCTTAGACATACCCTAATTCTGGTGAACAAAATTGGTGGTCATCAAAACCCACCTTCCATCAAATCTGAAGCAACCAATGATGACCAATTCAATACCCAAAGAACCTGGTGTTTCCCATGATCAAGCTTGCCGGCGTATGACTCACTTCGGAACTCCAAAATCGCATCTTCGTCCACTCAAAGCACTTACACTTTACATTCAGCGGAATCGATGTTCGCTGTTCGATTTTAAAGGCGGGATGGTTGGCGACGCACACAAGCGCCATGCCGTTGTGTTCCGCTGTGACGTACAGGTTCACCTCCTGCTGGATAGTTTGCAGACTCTTCCCGTCCTGCATTTCGGTGGTGATCTGGGCCGGTTTGAGCATGCTCTCGTCGATCGGTTTGTTGTCCAGGAACCAGGTCAGGTTGGCGACGGGCAGTCCGAGCCGGGAGCTGCATCTCGCCTTCAGCAGCTGGTTGGCCCGTATACCACCGTCGACTAGGTTGGTCGTTTTGGAGATTTTCAGCTCGGTTGGACGGGGTGGCACGCGCTGCCGTAGCTCGATCGCCGCCTCAAACTGCTGGCCAGCGATCGTGAGAAGACAGACGAACTTGCCGATCCGCTCAGTGGTAAACGTTGACAACCGTACGCCACATTCGCCGCGCGAATCATCGCCGATGCGCTTGACGCCGCTCGGTAAGCTGCTGACGTCGTACGTCTCCCCGGATGGCCCGGGAAGCCGTACCCGGCACAGATCGATGGGTTTGTCCGCACGGCAGAGCAGCTCCACATTGCGTTCGTACAGTGTGTGGAAGGAGGGTGACGCTGGGATCGTTTCGATTTGTTGTGACTGTACTGCAGCTAGCAGACCTGGGGGAAGCAGAAGGGCAGATGAAAATGTGAGAAAAGGTTGGCCCGCAGGAGAAGTAGTAATTGAGTCAATATTGATTTTTCTCCACCCGTGGAGGGCAGTTCGTGTCAAGGGCTTGAGCGAGTGTGTCCGTGGGCCTGGTTAATGCCTACTCGACCTGCCTATTGTTGTAATAATTAAAACGAGGCCACGCCGAAGGTCGTCAGACGCCGGCTGGGTGACGGTTGGTGTTCCCGTCTCAAGTGGCTGTCGGCTGTTGGAAGTCAATCGGGATGATCTCAACTGGCTGGTATGGGCGAGCTCGCATTACCATCTGGGTAGGTCTGACTCGTGTCTTATCTAGATCGAGTGTCTCCGCACCCAAGTCTACCAAATCTGGAATTCAACTGCACGCCAGCGAACGAGCAAAGGTTAGCGGGAAGCTCTATACGCCCAAAGACACGGAAAGGGCAGAGTAACGTTTGGAAATGCAAATAGGGAATTATGGATTATGACTAAGTGTACACGTCGCGCGTGACGGGAATGCAAGCGTATTGCCTTTTGATGCTGGGTTTTATTTGAATGTTTTCATCCATTCTGGTGAACATTATGATTAACACATGTCGGTTTTCCGTATCAAATTAAACGGAGAGGGACACCAACTTAAATGACAAGCTGTAAAGCTTATCATTTGTAGTCATTTAGCATTTGATGGGCACTGATTGCTGAATAAATATTAAATAAATTCCCATCGTTTGAAGTGTTTAGATTACATGATATTATGGCACAATGTCGAACTTTAGAAGCTTTGTTTTCCTTTGCATTCAACGACTATGAATATTCTTCTTTTAGAGTAGCACAACGACCGTTTCAGTATCAAAGCCAGTGATGTGTTGAGACCTAATGTATATGTAAAAATTACAACACTAGCATAGTGAATCACATGCCTCTTAACATGCCACGAAAACGCTTTACGAACAAACATTTCACAAGCCGCCCATTACGCTAAGATTTGTTTTCCAGACCACCAAACCAGACTAGGACCGACCGAAAGCGGGCCAGTAAAATGAGCTGCTTGCCAAAGAATTTGTTTATTTATTTCTGGCCTCGAGTCGGTGAACCGGATCCGGTGGAAAACTCCCACCAACGTCAAGAAAAAATACATTCCAGAGGGTATGGTTGAATCTGTTGTTTGCTTCTTTCGGTGGAAAATTTGGCATTTTTATTTCACCATGCAGCGTGGCTATGTGTTAGCATGGTTGGGGAGCGCAAGAAGCGCAAGAGAGACATTAACGCTTGTTTCACGATCATATTCACCCAAAATTGGGTGGTAAGCAGTATAGATTGATGCAGGATAAAACTTTTACGTTCTGCCACATAACCTCGCGTCTCGTAAATTAACACACAAAAATATGGTATCAATCATTTAAGGAGTTTGTCTGTGGCGTAATCAAGACTTACTGCTACATATTTATTTCTTCATCCATTTTTATGATAAACCATTTGAATTTATCTCCATCAATCTGGGACGCTGGTGTTCATTGCACGCCAGATGCTTCTACTTAGACGTTAAATTTGCTGTGAAGCATAGGACACCAAGGGTGCGTGCGGCTCTCGTTCGTTCTTCACATTTGCAATCCACGTCCACATGTTTCTAATGAACGCATGGTGGGCCAAATTAAATGATTTATTGTATGCCCACATCGTTAAACCTCGCCAAATATGTTGCCATTTTTAAGAGACCGGCACATGCGGATTGAAAGTGAATGTGTTGAAAAGTGAGCAGCAGCCAGTGGTTGTTTGGGCTGCTTTACCACCCCACAAAAGTGGTCGCCGTTGGGGGAAGCTAAATTTGGCAAATCGATTTTGACTGCTCAAAACTTGACGTATGCACCCGTCGTGACTAGCGTTGGAAGCCGTTAGAAGCACGTTGTTCGTTTGAATGTTTCTTTTTGACCACTCTTCTACGACTAGAGGGAGTGCCGTGCAAGAAAACGAGTTCTAAATTAAGCAAATAAAAAGAAACAGCAACGCCAATGGCTTTGACGTGTATTTATGTATTCCGATCGTGCTTGGCGCACTGATAAGAGGCGGAAGATAGCCGGGTTTGGAGGAACATGGTGATGAATCATAAAATTTAACTACGCCTTTAGCACCCCGGCATATGCAGCGTTGGGCGACGACTGCATTGTGATTGCGTGAAGCGTTTGCTAACACAGTTTAGTGTTTGTTTGTTTCGAGAGCGAGAGAAAAGAAAGAAACGTGCTTCTTCGCCGGCTGCAAACCATGTGGGCGTTCGCGAGCATTACATTTGTGTCGCGTTGTTTCATTTTATAACCTTCAATTGATGGCGTTTTATCGGAAGAATGCATCTCCATTTGTTTTATATGATAATTATATGAGGGTGGAATCATAGCATCATGCTGGCAGCGTGAAATGAAGATGTGCAGAGGAATCTCAATGTGACAAAACGATGAACGCACAATTAAGAAGTATCGCTCTGATTGGAATCGTGGACACTTAAGGCTTCTTTTGTATTTAAATCCTTGCTAATCCTGCATTAAGCGAGCAAAACAAGCTTTGATTTGAGACATGAGCTAGGCTTTGCAAGAATATCATCCAATATATCAGAAAACAAGAGAAACCTAAAAGTTTTCTAGATCAAAATTTCTGATAGTTTTCAATTCCTGCTAATCAGGCACAGAAATCACATCTAATGAACGCACATCAAACGTTGTAGCCATTAACGACAACCAATTCTCGTTCAAATACAAGACCAAAGATCCTGTTAGTGATCATTTACGTTTTAAATTATTTTTATTACATCAAGACTATAGTGGAAAACTTTAAGTAATATCGATGTAACTTGGTCTAGGAGTCCGACATTTCAACAAATTTGTTATTTTTAAATTGTCACATTTATGATGATATCAAAACTCAAAAACAAAACTTAAAAGTAACTGAAGAACACGAGATGATTTAAGACTCCAAAATGAAATGGAAATTAATTCCATATTGCGAAAGGAAATAGTGTTTACGGAAATTGTAATTAATTTCACATTGAAGGCAACTGATTCAGTAGCAGCAAACCGTGTCATATTTTATCTGAAGTACAGTTACTGGCTGAAACGAGAACTGGCTGAACCGAGAGTGCAAGATAAGCAAACATCTTCGATTGCAGTACACAAACAATGATTCACCTCGTTACAACACACCTGAAGGACAAACGTATGCGATAAGAAACACAGAAGTACACATACGCCTCCGTCTGAGAAAGTTTTCTTATCGGGTTCCATTCGTTTCTCTGAACTGAACGCTGCGCGGTAAGTAACGACATCTTCGGAATGCGCGTTAATCAGTATCGTTCGTAGAAGTGTCATCACGGGCGGGCGTGATGCCGTGGGTTTTAAAATTAGAACACATTCCGTAAGAAAGTAAATCTCATCGAAGGGTAAAGGTTACCCGCGGGAGGGTTCGAGGCTTTTCGAATGTGAATGAACGTGAAAGTGCTGTATGCTTAGTTTAAAATATCTCCCAACCAGCATATATCGGCATCTTCTGCCCGTGAGGGAGGAGCGCGAACGGTTCGAAAGAAGGAGAAGGAGGAGGACGCATGCCGCCACTGCCGGTACGAATTTTTGGCTCGGGCAGGTTTTCAAGGTTAGAGTCGTCTTGGTATGGTTTCTTCTCCGTGCTGCAACAACCACATCTCAGGTTGCACAGCATAAAAGACGCACAGAACAATAGCGAAATGCCGAGGGGCCGGTTGAACTGGTTTGGGTGTTTACGGTCTTGTTTGTCGGCGAGGAAGCTCAGCCTAGTACAATCAGGGTGGCAAGGCAGCCACGCCAGTTGACAGCGGCTTTTATTGCACTTACTGTAACACGAGCAGAGTGCCACTAGGAGGCGAAGGTGATGGTAATTGTTGTTCATCTTGGTACTTGACTGCATTTAGGGCGGTGGGTTCTGGGCGGAAGGAACGGATGCTGTGCCGGACGCACAATCACAGAGATACACAGACACACACGGGTACACACGTGCGCACGCACTACACACAGTTGCGGGATATTGTTTCGCGTCGTCGCGCGTAGTTAATATGTTGGCTTGCTATTTGTTTTTCCACTTTTCACGCTTTTACGCAACGGCACGGGTATGGAGATAGGCCGATAGAGAAAGAGAGTGCACACACGTGCGCGCACAAACACCCACACAACAGTCAACACAAAGCCGGGTCTGGTCGGTTTTGCCTGCCACCGAGCCGATGTTGTCGAGTGAACTGAACGGCGAAATCGATCCGTCGCGCGCTAAAAACACCACGCTGCTCGTTGGGCGGTGAGATGAGCGTGAGCAGCGTGAGACTCGTTGCTTTTAACCCACCACCGCAAGCTCACTTCACGCTCACGTCACGCGCTCTCTGTTTCGCTCACTCTCCGGCTGAACGGGTCCGGGTCTGTTGAGCTAGGATGGTCCCCGTGTCTGCCGCTATCCCTCGCTGACGTAGAAAGTAAACACAACACCGCGAGTCGTCACGATCTGGCCGTTCTGCTGTCGGTTGAAAGCGGGTTTGTGCACGTGGTAGGGAAGGTACTGATAAGACGTGTGGCTACGATAGGCGATAGAGTTGTGACCGCTGTGTGTACAGCAGCTGTGTTCGACCGGTCTGGAGGGTGACTAATTTGTTACTACACACTCTCCTGCACTACAACCACCACTAGCGCGAACGATGGTGCGTTGGCTGAAAGGCAGATCCCTGGCACCCAATGCACTATGCGCGCGTGGCGTGTTAATGAGTGGTAAAATGTTAGAATTTATGTTAGCTAAAATGACTTCTACTATTCATCGACAAACCAACTATGTTATGGGTTACTTTGTTCATTAACCTATTGATAAAAAAAATATTTGAAGGTTATTTACTTAGTAACCGATTAACATGTACAAGTAATCATCAAACAGCTTTCCATATAAACATTTCCGTCAGTTTAATCATTGTCGAGCAGTGATGCAATAAAGGGGGAATATATTTGTTGTATTACAGGTGAAGTTTATGTACTTTTTCAAAGGATGTAATTGCTTTTGAGGCACAACTATACCAAAGGGATGCTTTTAGTACATTTATCTAGGTTTTATATTTTACTTTAAGCTCAACTCAATAAAATTGTGGCAGGTGAATTGTTGAAAGTCCGCCAGGGTTTTTGAAACCACTTTCACCTTTATATGAATTCAAACAGTCACTTCATTCAGATTCGTTCAACAGAAGCTTTCTATCAAAATCTGTTTCAAACATTTTAAACAAATTTATTTTAGATTTGGATTAGTTTATAGGGTTAATACCACGTAGTTGGAAAATCAGTCCTCACGCTGGATGGGATTTGGAACCCAAACCTGTAGTGTGAAAAATGACCCTACCATCGCCTCAACCGCTGGACTGCATCAAATTCAAACGCTTCTATGTTTTCAACTCACATCGAGTGTGCCAAAACCTTCAAACCCTATTTTATGACGCTCGCACCATAGATTTGTTCACTGTGCATATTAAACAGGCAAAAAAACAGATCGATCCCGCATCACAAACAGTTTCAAAGTCGAATTTGAACTGACTTCCCCTCCAAAGGGCCAATGGTTTCACTTGAGGTGACGTAGACCTTTTTTATATATTTAAATCAACTGCCCGCCCACCAGTGCCCCATCGCACTGAAGCGAACCCATGCCCATTGTGCTGTCCCTAAACATGGTTACGCACTTTTACGCTCACCCGCACAAAACGAGGGTACACAGCACGGTTTCGGAAGAGTGTCGAAAAGTTAAGCGTACTCGCGCTGAAGCGTATGTTCGCGGTGGACGGGTGAGCGTGAGGCAATAGGGGATGGTCAATATTTGGTAAGTGAGGTTCCCCGTTTGGGTGGAGGCAGGGCTTGTTTGTGCACTGACTCTCTGAGCGGAGAGGCACGTCGTTGGTCGGTTGTGTTTGTGGGTATTCAAATGAGTGTGGTGGGTTTTTTCTCTTTCCGCTTTACGCTAATTGAAGTTTAATATTAATGATGAATTTATCATGAGCAGTTTCTTCTGTCTCTTGAAGTGTACAGATTGTCAAGTTGATGTGCAATCTTCAATCAATATTACGAAGCGGATTGGGTTATTAATTTAATATAATAATTCAAAATAAAAAGAACCTATGACCTTGTGATCTCCCATAGTGCTGTTTTCGAGTGCAGATATTCAGCTTGTTCAGCTCAGTATGAAGTATTTTAGGCCATGGCCTCTTGGTGCTGTTATTCCTGGACTAAAACCAATCATTGAAACGAGGTATTAGTAGGAAGAAATTAATAATTCTTGACACAGCTGATCTTTTTCATCGAAGTTCAAGTGCGGAAAAGATATTAAATTCTGTAGCTCAAGATGCTCTTACAGGCTAAAACACTCAATAACCTGAACTTTGTGAGATGCACCAGACAACTTCCTTCTTTCCAAAGCTTATTCTCTCATTGCAGACCACTTTATAGGGCAAGAAGCAAGATAAATCAGATTTATGAACAATAACGCTTGCATGACAGGCTTCCATCAACGGCGGGTAGGAAATACGAGCATCACGACCCGATGCAAGCTTTATTGATTTTCCGTCACAAATAACAAAAATAGTGAATCGTCAAATGTCAAACGCTCTGCATGTCCATTGCTGGCAAAAAGCAATCAACGATCCCTTCTTTCTGCCATTGTCTCCTCATGGCCGATTAGCTCATTTTCCAACATGCAGCCCTTCCATCCCAGATGTGCATCGTTTCGCCAGCGGACAATGCAATGGCTTTCGGCACCTTTGGCTTTCGAAATCGTAAACTCATCAAGTTAACGTTAGTGGTTCGCGCTTGTCTTACACGCTTGCACGGCTTGTTGTGGCTTTTTAATGCTTCTTCAAGTGTACTGCAGATGCTGCACGCTTTCGTTGGACGCTTTCAGCATCTTTGGTGCGCACGTTTTGTTGTCTTTCGTGGCGTGAGAACGCAGCATATGATGGAAAGGGTGGTTTTGCACTTGGTGTTAAAATTAGAGCACCGCGCCGGAGTGGGACGAAAGACATTGATTGTGGAAGGAGAAAATTAGTGCCGGTCTGTTAATGTATTGTTCATGCAGTGTTCCGAGCCGTGTAATGACGATTCCTGCTCAAGTATCAAAAGAGTTGCTAAAATTTGGCAAAGTTGTTCCAAAGCTGAGCGAAAATTCCTTTGGAGGTAAAACTGAGGCAATAGCGAAAGGTGTCAATGATCCTATTCTCCACACAAGTAAGCGTAGCATAAAACAGACATTGAAAGCAATTGTACGAACAGGGCAAGCACACAAATTCCCCCTTTGTCCCTATTTCCAAGGTGGGCCTAATTGCTAGTTCCGTTGACAATTACTACCGACGGCGCGGCAGCAGCAGCTTACAAAGGCCTCCATTATAAGGCTGAACTTATGTTCCACTTCGCCCGACAACCAGGCCACAAACTTCCAGATGCAAATGAGAAGCCGAAAATACGCAAACCATAGGTGTGCCGTCGTCTTAGCTCGGAAGCTTAGGAAGTTGAGAAAGCTTCCGTCCTCTCCTCACCTGCGGCCTGCCGGGAAAACCCACACGTGTGTGCGCACATGGAACGAACGACATTTTTGTGTTACTTTTATCGATCTTGCGGTAATGCGGGTTTCTTGCCAGGTCGCGTCCGGGATCTTGGGAAGGAAGATTGCCCAGGCGAGAGGGGCGACAAGTAGGTTGACCTTGATTTGTACGAGCGAAGTACTAACAGCTTAACGATATGTCAATGTCAGACATTTCCCGCAGCTGGGACTATCGCCAAGCCGGTTTCCCTGGGAGTCCCGGGAGCGAATCCTGGAGCACGTCCCAACTGGAGGTAGCTGTGGATTTGATTTAGTTTTCGGTGAGTAATGGGCATCATTACTCGAAGTAGAAAAGCGATGCGGGGAGGGTACGTTATGATGTTTTACTGGAGGCAGATGTAGCAAATGCGTGTCACGAGCTCGAGACCGTTACATCAACAGCATCATCATTCAAGGTCATGTGCATCGGCTTGAAATTCGATCGGAGTTCAATTAGCAGAGCGAAGCTGTAGCGGCGAAAGATTTTCTAATGCCATGCATCAGTGGGCGGCTAGATGGGTCGCCGGAGGGTTAAAAAGGGTTTCCGAAATGAGTGTTAATTGATGCAAATTAGCAGGCTGGATGAGGCGGGTGTCGCAAGATAAGGAAGCTCATTAATTACCGTACAAGTGGCCTCGGTCGCCTGCTCGCGGTCGGGTTGCAACGCGATTTGAGTGCGATAAGTGTACGTGTAAACAAAATGACATAATTACGAATGTGTGTATGCGCGGTTGGATCGCAATTCGGTGAGCAGTTGAATTGAAAGTTGTTGTTAAACATGGTTTCGAATTGCTTTCCACTTCAAAAATTCGTCGTAGAGGAGAAAGTGTGGAAGAGGTTTCGTTTGGATTGGTAATTTGAATGATTTGAGGTACAGAAATGGGAATGTTTGTGTTGTTCGTTAGCAAACTACATTTATAGCGTGTTATCTTAACTAAGTGCATACTTAAGGCAATCATGCAAACTACATTCAAAGCAACATAAAATGTCTAATTAATATTTTGTTATCCCGCATTTCAACACTTTATGTACATCTTTTAGAATACAACTAACCATCATCACACAAACACTACTCTTGAACTTGGACCGCCAATCCTCGGCTTCAGCAAAACAGGTCCGACCATTAAACGTTAGCTTGATTGATTATTTAGATCTTGCCATCTTCACTCATCTTCACTCTATAAATCTTCCGAAACCTTCGTTCAGCTCAAAGGACCTTAGGCAAATGCAGTGGTTCGTTTTGTTCAGTCGAAGGTCCCCCGCTTCACATCATACAACCTGTCCAACCATTAGCACACACGCGAGTCCACAAATTACGACGAGAGTTCCATTCCATTCCAAACCATTCAAGTTCACGGTCTGATCTCACACGAAGGTTACACCACACACCAGTGCGGCGGTAATCACGGCGTTCAATAATTCAACAAATTCCTCCGAACGATCACAAACTCCAACCCGAACGACAATTACATTCTAGCTGCCACAATTACACCACACACGGGTTTACAAAGTTGTTTGATTTTTCTGGTGTATTTTCCGTGCCCATTATCAGCGCAACGACACAATCTGCCCGCAACCGGTGAGTCACACGCGTAAACGCATCACGTCCAGCAAGTCAGGTTTGTTTTAGTCCAGCGCTGGCTGTGCGTGCGTAAATAAGCTTCCAATCACGCGTGTGTCTATGCCTCTCTGTGTATTGCTTCCGCGTCGAGCCCGATCGTGCAGAACCACCGTGGCGACGAACCGGGCGCCGAAATGCTACTGAGCCGCGCCGTGGTTTGTGCCGCGAAAGCGCGAAAAGATGATGGTACTTCTTGAGCGGGTTTCTGTGCGCCGTTCACCAACACGAGCGGGCTGCTCGTTTGTGCGATCCGAACGAACGAACGAGATGTAAAGCACAATGCGCTGCGAAGTGCTCCGTGTTGGATGAAGATGGAAATGAAAGAGAGAAAATCGCGTCACGCACAGCATAAGAGGTCGGAGCAAAGGGTTCGAAGATGCGCAGATGGTATCAGATCTTCCAGAAGCACGCACAAAACGGGTATGCAAATGCAAATACAGATTAAAAAGCGATGTTAGTCCGGTTTGAAGACACCTTCCAAATTTCCTGTTTCCCGCCGGGACCTTAGAATCAGACCTTGCTGACGTTTCTCGATCGATTTTACATGATCCTATGACAGGGTAGGAGAAAGTGATCGTTTACAACTCCGTTGCATGACCTTAATAATCAGTCTTCTTGTCCAGCTGGTGACAGAGTCGGCACCAAGGGGTGACACGATATGAGCGAACTTGAAGATAGAAGGAAACGGGCGATTGGGCCATTTTTACGGCCAATTACCTTTTTGGCGCGCGTGGAGACAAATGTGGGTGACCGGTTTCTGGTGTGTTCCCCGGGATTGGGATGCCGGCGGAACGGAACGGATCGTTCGCCTTTACGGCCTAAATCGCTTCATGGAATGTGACTCAAGCGGGGTTAAGTGTGGTGGTCGATCGGCTGGGAAGTTGTTTTAGAGAAGAACTTGATTGGTTTGTTTGTGTTCTGTATGGAAGGTAGAGGACTGAGCGAGAATATTGAAGATGGATAAGGAAAAACTGGATCCAGGAACTCTGCAGGAAGATATCAAGAAATGCCTTCGGCTCCTGAAGAATTTAATACATCCATATCCATACAATGTTCAAAATTTGAATCATTTTAATGATAGCTGACAGTCACCGGAAAGTAATCATTTAAATGACTGCCATTAATGATCATTCCGTGTCCGCAATTAGACCATTGTTAAAAGTTTTGATACAATAAAATCCTCCACCCAGAGGTTGCATTTAATTGATTGATACTGCACTCCGTCTTGCATTGTTCTCTCGCCGAACCCATCCTACAGCACAGTAATTATTCTGCTGGCCTAGCCTAGTCCCATTCACCGCACCACACACGCTCTGTAATGAAGTTCTTTGCCGACAATGCAACTTCGATGAATGCTGATTGCAAGCCGTGCTGGGGTATGGTGACTTTTAACCACCCAGCCCGAAATGGTGAGATCATCATTCTCGTCAGCATCCTCGTCAGCCGGATGGTAAAGAACTGCAGCTGCATTGCTAGGCAGCGGTCCCCCCAGCTTCACACGTCCTTCCCAGAAACCCTCAGAACGTTGTCGTACAAAGTCGAAAAACCGAAATCATTCACCTAAGCCCTTGGATCTTGGTGCCGTTACAGTCGTGCCCAGCAATCGTCCGTGTCCGGGTGGCGTAATTAAAAGCAACTTCCGCAGGGTTGGCTAGAGCATGAGGTCGGAAACAAATGTACTAGTCAAATCGATTTCGAGTTGTCGATGGCACGCTGAGACATGGGAGATGTTTATTAGGGGCTCGTGTTTACAATCGACGATCGTGTAGTGCATGTTTTTCGTGGTTTGCTGCACCGCTATCTGATGCTGGTGACGATAGTTTTGTCACGGTGTATCGATCTGGTGGGAAGTTTATGACACACCGTGGAACGAGGCATGAATACATGCTTCGGTCCTTTCCTGGGTTTGGCGATACGATCTAGCTAGTAGATATGGGGTTTTTTATCGTTTGGAAAACAAATGAAGACTTTAATGAAGTCTATGACGATATCGTAAGCCACAATTGAAATGTCTCATGGATCATATAACATGAAAGTTGATACTCTTTTCAAGGGATTAGACATTCAAAAGTCTTAAGATTAATATCAACTATTTTTCTACTATTTTTCAAGAACAGCACACTGTTTCGGATGTTCTAAAAGACGGACTAGTGCTGTCGGTATTAAGGGAAATGCCGACTTGGCCCTGATTTGACTAGTCGTTTCACTCTGCAAATAGATCACTTTATACACATTTTACTCTGACAAAAACAATTCTCCCAGAATGAATGAATAAATTGACTCGCTTCAGAGCAGCCCGTGGCTCTGATCTGCTATCATCCCTTTTATCTCAGAATACGAGGAAAGGTCTCTCTTTCACTCCCTAACTCTATCTATCTAGCCCCGATGTTGAAATCCATTGGTTTGGTCCATTTTTAATTAAGAGTCAAATTTCATTTATGCGCATCTTCATTTCCATGCTATCAAGATTTGTCAAAAGCGGCGGTTCGAGAATAAACGTTAGTGTGATTGTGTATGCCTTTCGCTTTGGCTTCCGCCTTGCGAAGGCTGGCAATCGACAGTGTCCTTTTTTCTTGCCCTCTCCTTCACCGTTGAGATGCTGTCTAGAAACTTATCCTTTTTTTCAGCAACTTGTTTTAGTGTGTAGTTTTTTCTTCTGCCTTTCCTTTGACAGCAGCTTCTGGTGCTGCCTACTTTAAGACAGCGGCACCCGCAGAAGATGTACGAAGAATACATGAATAATTTAGGACATCGGCAAGGGTCAAGTCCAAACACGGAAACAAAGAGGAACGAACCAGGCGTAGCGCATTATAGAAGGCTTTTAATGCGACCTATACATTCGTCCTAATCAATTCATGGAATGAATATACATGCGTCTTTCAAGGCGAAGCTTGTCCGTCTCCACTCCTGGACTGCCGCAGAAAAGTGACCGTAGCTAACGATAATGTTTTTTTTTTATCACATTTGTTCGCCTTAATTGCAGGTAAGGAAAATGCGCAACCACTTTTCCCGTTTTCCCCCCGCTCCGGGTGCGTATACGGGGATAGTGCTACTGTTGTGGAGTAACTTAATTAAAGTAATTAATTGTTTGACTCTAAACCTTTGTCCAGGGCGGCTCCGGTGTGCTGAATGTCGGACCTGCTTGGTCGTAAACGGAAACATCCCCCATTTCGGTATCGATATGTCAAGGAGGAGCAGCAGTGTGGTTTGATCATCATAGACAGGATTGTGGTTCAGTTGTTCGTGATTTGCCCCCTCTCGCATCCCGGAACAGAGAGCGCGAGACATTTTACCGTTGATTGTACACACACAATACGAATGGGAAAATCCGATGCCAGTTTATGACAACATGCCTGAAGAGTCAGCTCATTTTAATGAATGGTGATTCATCAGCATCCAGGGAAGAAGAAGCATAGTTCTCTGGCAGGAATCTGTGTATGAGAACCTGTAGGTTTCCGGACCGGGAATTGCAATGGGAATTTAGTCGTAATTGATAGATGTATGTATCAGCAGGAATCGTATGCCACATTGCATGACAGGCTCGATTAAAATTGGACAGATTTTAATGAATGATGATACGACGACAAGATTGTACAGAATTGGGGCGGAGATGATCGAAAAACGTTTTAGAGAAGTGACGTCTAATGAGCATGGATTTGTATAAATTGTAGCTAATTTTAATTGGATAACAGATATCGGTGCTCTTTCTATTATTTCCAAGAGAAAAAGATGTCTAAAGTTCACTCACGATCAAGAATAAAACCACAGCCTCTCTTGCATGAGAATTTCACCTAATCATTGGCTCTAATAATTACACTATATAGCATTGTGCTTATAGGCGTATAGTTTCAAATGGCTCAAGTTAACAGCTTCATCAAAAGAGCTATAAATGATTTAATACTTCTGCCGTTCACAATCCAAATGTAGCCTTGTACAAATCTCGAATATCAAAGACTCAGACGATTCGACCCTTCTCTTTTTATTCTTTTCTATTGCGCTCCAAAAAGGGCACCGCAGAACACGCCAAGTGCAATAGCCAAAACGAATCATCATTCTATCTTTATTCCAAACGGAACGGGTTACCAACCGCTCCGCGCAAAAGGTCAAGAGCAGCTGCGGTGAAAGGGCGACGTCCGAGGTAATGATTGCAAACAGAAACAGCAGCAAAAAGAAAAGCCCATCCAGCTTCCAGTAATTTCCGTAGCAGAAACGTTTGATGCTGTTGTTACACCATTGACTGCAGCTGTAAGGGTTTTTGGTGGCTATCTCTGGGTTCCATCCTGCCCATCTCCCCTGCACTATCCTGCGCGTGGAGCAAGCTAATCGGTATCCATCCTTTCGCCCGCTTTCGCTTCACTTCTGCTCGGACATCGGCAAAAGAGTTACGCTTAATCCTCTGCAGTAGTAGTACAAATAAACATTCCCATTAAGAGCGACGCGGGTGTGGGGTGGAAAACTTGGGCAGCTCGTAAAATTTTCAGCAGTTTATCTCACCTGCTTGGACGTGGGCCAAAAGGGAGGTTTTTTTTGTGGGATTCGCAGCGTTGAGAGGGTAGGCATGTGGTAGAGATTATAAAACACAACTTTCGTATCGTTTGCAGAGAGGATAACGTGGAGAGGTTAAGGGCACACTCGAAAGGTGGCAGCCTACTTTGCGTGGCATCAGGGCGGGTTGAGGGCCGTGGGCCAGGGAAAAGGAGATTTTACAGGAGGAAACTCGACTCGACGGGAATGAATGCAGCCATGGCTGGCTGGTTGGCTGGTATGATGGGGTAATTTTCTCGGAAAAAGTTTTCCGCTCAAGCGCTCTGGCTTGGAGGGAGTGGGGCTGGAGCTTGGCAGGAGGCAGATGTTTGGTCAAACAAGCATTAGAAAATCGCTTAAACTCCCACAAACTCAATTCACTTCTCGCAGAGTTTTGGGGAAGAATGTCTACGTGTGCCATGTGCGAGATGAGACACGTGTGCGACGAGCGGGACGAGATGGGAGGTTTATTTTTACTTTGGCAAATTTTGAAACACTCGTTGATCGTTCATTCGTCTTCCGTTGCGAACCGTTTGCCCTAGCTGTTCACCCGAGGAGAGCAATTTTGCTGAACACGGAGCATGAAGTCGATCCGCATTTGCATAATCCGGATGCGAACAAGCAAGGTTTGCTTAGTTTGGAAACCTTGAAACAAGCATACATTTACATCCTGGCAGGTGCAAAAGCAGTGCCCAACTGCTAACTACCAGCACACTACTATTCTAGGCTGGAAAGGAGGAGACTAATCCTGCCCTTGCCCGCTTCTTCGGTTGATTGAATGTTACGTGGCACAGTGATTATGCTTGCCCGGTCGAGCCAGCGTGCTCATATGCGAAGCGGTCAGGAGATGGTTCGGTTAATGGTGTCACCTGAAGGACAAACGCAAAACAGCTACCCTCGGCTAAACAGCTGAAGCGGACGCCGCAGTCCCGCCGTAATTTGCGACTAATTAAATAAAGTCAAACTGTAATGAACCACGCGAAGAAGCCGGAAAGTAGCTCGGCCCGGTCACGGCGCACTCATACACGGCCCCGCCAACCGTCAACTGTCACGAAAGTTTGTAGCTCCAGGATGCTTCGTGCGATGGCGTCGGCTCACGCACGGGCGAGTGCCACTGCTGCAGCCAGAACGACTTTAAATAACACGCGAACTCACGCTGGCAAGCGCGACGCGGGCGCTCGTTTGCAGTCGGAGATGACCTGGTTTTGGGGTTCTTTTATTGCTTGACCCCCTCCTGGTAGCGAGCGTCAAGGGGGTGTCCTGGAAGAGCGACGGTTTTTAAAGTCCCTGCGGAGAAGGAAGCAGCGCGAAAGCAAACTCTCGTGACCTGTTCGATTTGCATGTCAACCCCGGAAATGTGACCGCATCAAGCGCGAGCACAACGAGCTGCTTGCGAAGGTAATTAAAGACTTTGTGTGACCTGGGTCTGTCTTTGTATGTGTGTGTGTTAGGAAAACGTCAAAAGTTTTTGGTTTTGGAGGAAAAGAGAACACGATTCACCAAGGAACTGGGAAATGGAGGAGAAATTAAAGAAATTTAGGTAAAAGAAACTATCTACACGACGTTCCGGGAGGAAGAAGTGGTCCGGAAAAAAGATGTGTCGCCGCAATGAGGAAACAAAAGCCCCCCAACGTGGACGTGGATCGAGAGGAAGGTAAAAAAATTGTATTTAAATTCTTTCCGGTGGTCTTTTTGTTTGTAAACGAGACACCGAGCTTTGCGACGTGGCGTAGCCTCAATTTAATAAAATAACTAGTTTCGGGAAAGTTTTTGCACGAGCGCAAGAAAACGAGCGACCATTATTTGCTGTGGGGTAAATGAGGTTCTGCAGTATGTCCTAATGTAGTGGGAATAGTTGGACGAAGAAAGGGGTATTTTGTGGTTTTGAAGTTGTTGGAGTTCATTTAACTTATAATTTGCGTTTATATTGCATACTTCAGGGTTTGTTACTCGAGTACGATAATCTGAAACGTATTTACCTAACATCACGGTGTCTGAACTTTCGATGAAGACATCTGTGACTCCTATGGAATTCCTATCCTATGTAGGGAAAAGAGCTCGAAACTGCAACTAGTGTGGTGTAATTGAAAGAAACAGCATAATCTTCGCGTTCAACCACCATTTCGGATTGCACATCACAGCATCGTCACCCGTACCGTACGTGAGCGAAGGTGACATCGGGGACCTTTTGTCCTCATCGGTTGAGCTCGCCCTTCCGTTGCCGTACGTCTGGAAGAGACGGGCCCGGAAAATCCGCCTCCGGCTAATGAAAATCGTGCCCTGTCAAACGTCGCAACCATCACTGCTACCTGGTGCGGATGTGTTGATCCCGGCGGGCAGGATGTGTGCTCCGTCAGCCGCATGCGAGGTGACACTTGCCCGGGTTCGTTCCCGCTGGCAGCACGGACGACGCAGCGACGTCGACGACGCTGCAGGGGATGAAGCTTTTCGGGCACGCACCGTTACCTCGCGCGTCAAAGGGAAGTTATCGAGCGATCACGGCAACCCGGCGGATGTGGGTAGTTGGAGTGCGCCGTGAAGTGGATGTGTGTCCTTGTTTCTTGGTTTGGAGGTTTTGTAGTTCATTCGCACGGACACGCGTGTATCTGGGTGTTTTATCTTGGATGCTTAAAGGAAAGGCATTATAAAGCGAGTGGTGATGTCCCAACAGCCCCAACATTCTTTCTGCTTGCCCACGGGCAAAAGGTGAAGGACTTGCCCGGGATCCCATTAACACCGGCGTGGTATGTGTGTGTGTGTGTGTACGTGTGTTTGTGCAGGGGTATGGTGAGGGAAGGCGGGTTGGATTACCGGAACGTGTGTTGCCTGCCTGAGGAGCTGGGAAGGACGGAAATTTTCGCCGGAAATGGTTCGCTTCCGAACGGGTGGGACGGAATTGGGAAGGGATAAATCTGAACAATGCTTGTTGGGGAGGCACACATTACACCTGAAGTAACTCCTGCTCGCTGCCGCCGTAAAGTATCGCTTACTTTGTTTGTCGGTGAGTGGGTCGGTTGGTTGGTAAAGATTTCCTTCAATTCCGTCACGTGACGAGACGTCAACGTACGTTCTTAACTCATGCACACACAAACCCACTCAGGGTGGGGTGGTTTTTCTTTCCTTCTTTACGCGCCGGTGAATAGTTTATCCCTGCGTTGCGGTACGAAAAGTGTCAGAAAATCTTTTTGCTTTCAAGAGGTTCCGTTACGGCTCATTTTTTCCCCTTGAGAAAAAATAGTACACGTTGCCTGAGTGTGGGGAGGGAAATTCCTTTGTTCGGGTATGGAGAGGTGGCTTTAGTTTCGTTTGCTGAATTGAATATGAATTTCCAAGAAAAGCAAGAGTTCTTGTGGGACTAGCGCGAGCAACGATGCTGATGAAGTTTGTTTGGAAGAGTCTTATCTTGTTAAGTGATTTTGTTGCTTTAACGTGTGGATTTAGTAAGCTGAGAAAAGAATGTGAGTCTGCTTCATCGCATCTTTGCCACTTTTTCAAGAGAAAGATCAGGTCTGGTATAGGCTTGAACAGCAGTCGGGACTGCAGCTTTGTTGTGTGTCATCGACCACACTATGAGGCGATGTACCGAAAGAGCGCTTTAATGGAGCAATAAAAAGATAATGTTTATATTCTGATAGATTTTTATTTTTAAAATCGGATTCATTGTACAAGAAACCGGGAGATTAAACTTATTTCGAAAACATAATCAAACCAAACCACCATGTTTTCCTATTTCATTTTTGTAAAGTTCTCATCGTCGTATCGTTGTAATTCACCTGCATTATATTGCCAATTTTTCACTTGCGGCAAATGAAGCCATACACAACAATGACTCCCACAGCACCTCAACAGTGGATGATAAATTTGTTAAAAAATTATAGCAAATTTCACAATAAAATTAAACGGCCACCTTATCGGCACCGAACCGATCTGCGTGCCGAACGCGCCGGGCAGTGCTGGACCAGACGCGGTGCAATCTTGAGATTTTATCGTGCGTGAAAAGGACCAATAACTTACGCGTGGAGAAAGCCGACCTAAAGTGGGAAAGAACAAAGTGCACCGACGGGCGGCCCATTCACACCTTCCATCGCGAGGTTTTTTTTTTGCTATCCTCGGCTACTCTGTGACAGGGAAAGGAGCTGTTTTTCTTTATTCCTTCTTGTGCCCATTTTGGGTAATGGTAATAGCCCTCGGCATTACCTTCGCGGTACTTGTTGCTGGTTGCGCTTCGAAGGGATGGTACTTGGGTGCTGTAGCTCGACGGGGCTTAGGTTTACACAGGTGAGCAGTTCGTTTGGGAGGGAAGCGAAGTGGGATAAAAAGATACGAGCTTCAATATTCAACCTTTTTTTTCTTCGAAATCGTCAGTTTCTTTCTCAAAAAACTGGTGAATGGTGCCAAGTCAGCAAATATCCGTACGTATTTCGGAGTGTTTTTATGTACACTGCTTCTTCGACATGCACGCTCTTCCGCACCGGAAGTAATATGGTGCTCTCTGGAGGGGGGTCGTCAGGAGGGCCTTCGAGCTGTTTTTCTCCCTTTCTGCTGTGCACATATCCGTGGAACACTTGTTTACATCTGTGCTAGCAAATAGAGGCGAAAACCGATCGAACAAATCACGAATTTCACTCGTCATCGACCACGTGGGCGCCTTCAATGAATTTTCCACGCCACAAAAACAGTGAAAAGTGTTTCACACGGATAAGAGGAATGTGTTTCTATATGTCTGTGATGGTATGGTTTTAAATCGAGAAAAGCTAGACAGAAGAGAATCTGCACAAAAGGGCGTCATATATTTATGTCGATTTTCCCTTAATTCCCATTTATTTGTCACAAACGTTGCAGATACAACCGCAGAGAGAGAGAGAGAGAGAGAGAGAGAGAGAGAGAGCGAAAGAAATCATACACACGGATCAAGTGCGAAAAGGGAAGGCGCAAAATCCTGCAAACACTTGCCTGGGCGCGTTTGTTTTTTAACGTTTCACTTACATTCCTTAATTTCCGGGGCGTACGAACGGAAAACAAAATCGAGTGAAAGCGTTCGGTTGGGAAGCAGTGGCGTCTTCGGGCGCTCGCTTTTCCCGAACCACGCTCGCTCTCAAGGATACGGTGCGGAAACTCTCTCTCTCGTCCGCGGCCGTGGCTCTCGTTTTAGGACGAGCCTAGGGAAGCTTTTCCTTCTCTCAGCTAAGGTAGGGAAAAGTCGACATTGGCGATTTTAGTCCTCGCTTGACCCTGCTCGAGTTCGGTTCGGATGCGGCTCCGTTCGTGTGTGTTTTCCTCTGTGTTGCGTATCTCGAAATCGATTACAACCGTTGACGCCGCACTGTCCTGATGGCACGTAAACAAAAAGGACGTTTTCTGCAGTGCTAGGTGGTGCGGAAAATCAGGGGGGAAATTTTTAGTGTGCGTCACTGTTTGTGTAGAATGCTGTGCTGAATGTGAGAGTTGACCAAATCGAAGATAGTCTGTATCACGGTGTTACGGTGCTTGGCGTTGTCGATGAACAATGTGCTGTTTTTCATGCGCTTAGCACGTGTTCTTGCTGGTTAAATAATGAACAGAATAAAGAATGAGCTCGTTACACTGAGGCGCTGTGGAGTGTGAACAGATTCTTTTTTAATAAGGAGAGATTTAAACTTCGCACAACGATCAGGGGGGAGGTGAAAAGTTAACAAACAAGCTCACCATTTTATTTAAATACAAAGCTCCAAAAGGAATAAACAACACATCTCAACGAGCCCTTTCGATCCCGCCAACCTCCCACCTTCCCCTTACCCTGTGCGCGTTGTGCCAGTTTTAGGCGCGAACGGCACCGTTTGGCAGTGGCGTTCGAACAGATGGAATTCCGGCACAGTGATTTATCGTCCAGCTGCCGAATGGCATAATTTATGCTGCATCCGAAAAACCCACGCTTCGCCCTAACCTCCCTTCCCCTCCCCCTCCCCTTTATCTGAGCTGCAGGAGACGACTTGCGTCATGCTGAGAGTGTGCACCCGCCGTTCCGGATGCACCGGGCCGAGACCCGGTACTCGGCAGCAGTGGTGTTGGTGAAATTGTTATGATGCTGTGTCGTTGATGAGCGCTGACGAGGAAGGTGACGAGTGGTTTTGGAAGAGCCATAAATCCTTTCGAACCATCCGTGGTGAAAACGGAGCAACGGTGCCGATGCATGTTGCAGTGAAAGATGTGAAAAGAAGCATCGAAAAAAAACGGGTGCAAATATTCGTGTACAATTCGTGTGTGAGATCTGTTTTTGTGACGTTCGAAGTACGTACGATTTAACAAATCTTCTACATCAATCTAACCTCAGTGCACCGGTTTGCGGGTCGGTGAGTGCTGGTGCATCCTCGATGTACAGCTGGCAGTCATAAAGGTAATGACACTGATCGAGGAGCAAACACGAGACAAAACACTGTGGGAGTGGTTGCGTTCTTTAAAGCTTTAAAATTTAGCTATTAAAGCTCTTTAAGCTATTCAAGCATGGTTCGGCTCGGTGGTCCAGTGGTAACGGTGTAGGGCTGTAAAAAGGCCCGTCGCCGGTTCCAATCTCATTCGGACCACTGCCGCCCCCCATATAGTATTGACGATTTAATATGAAAAATAATACTGACAAAATTGGATTTAGTGCAGAGTAGTTTGTAAAGGAAAAAAATCGTATGTGTATTTTAGTTGAATTATAGAATACAGAATATGCAAGATAAAAATTTGCAAATTCGTTGAATATTAAAGTTTTTTCTATATTTACTGAATAATTCTCCTATAAAAGAATGAAAACAGAATCAATACATTAACCAGACAACAAAACTAATGCTCCAAGCTCCGTTACACTAAGCGCGGCCATAAAACAAACCACTCCTTCCAGGACTCACTTTCTTTATTTAGTAGCACCGGCCGATTCACGGGTTCAAGTCCCATTTATCACCGCGACGCGGTGAGCGTACTTTAATTCTTGCCAGAAAATGCTAACACCATCAGCGGGAATTCAAAACACCGTTCCGCCACTGATTGGCATAATCCTTTCTTACCGCCGTCCCGAGCATCCTCCCGCCGCACGGCACCCATTAAGTAGGACAAAATTAATTATGAAACCTTCTCCGTGCTTTGGGCCTCCCCTCCACCTAATACGCGTTCTAAATCGATTCTCGCAGAGTTACGGGGAGAGGAGGATGAGTAGGTGGTGTCATCCTTTTGCGACCCAAACCGTCCGAAAGCTTCGCCGAAGCAATCGAAGCGCAATGTATAATATTATCACTCGAAAATAAGCTAATAGACACAATATCATCTTTCATTGGCAAACGGTGGGGAGGGTTTCCACGGTTTTCCCGGGGAGAAGGGGGGAGGGAGGGTATATTTCTTTTGCGGCCAATCGCTGGAGGTCGTGAGATGGAAGGGGCGGGAAGGAGTGTTCTTAATGATTTATGCTTTCGCGACGTGGGATGCGAAAAGGGAAGTGTACTGTAAGCGAACCGAACGATGATAAACACAGCGTTTGATGCGGTTTTGCGCTTCGATACGCCGCAGATGAGTGGTGATAAAGTTTTCGCAACGTGCCGACTTCCATCCCCGATACAAACACACAAACACACACACACACAGAGGTCGATGTTCATCTACGCAAAGCGCTCCGGTTTGCTTTGTCGTGGAATGTTGCATTGAAGCTGAGCAACGGGGGAGGGGGAGCAGGGGGCGACCCGCGGGAGCACACCGAAGCGGGAGGAGATGTTGGGATTTTGTGGCTAGTTTTCGGTAAAGCGGTCTTCCGAAAGAGGAAAAGGGAAAACGGACGAGCTTTGTTTCGGTGCAAAATTTAATTAGTTTGATTGATTTTTCCGGGTAAACGTTTTCCAATCGGTTCCCGCGATTAGGGATCGATAGCTAATTGAATGATAAATATCTCATAACCAGCGCTGACGTGATTGATCACGACGGTCCCGGCAGGGGTTTGGGCGGACCGGACGGACGGAGCGAAAGCTTGCGGAAGTTTTGGATTTTGTGGGATTACGAAGGCATTTCTTGGGAGGTCTTGGGCTGGCTGGAGTGTAAGAAGCGTTAGTAGAACGTGAGAGAATTCTTCACAGCTGGAGGAGGATGTCACAGAGAATAGATCCTTTTTGGCTCGTTGGATTTTATTAATTTGAGAGATTTTCGTGGAAACAATTCGAACATATTTTCAAGAAGCACAATTCTATACACTGTCTTTCATACAACACCATACTGAGTGGCACCGATTGGTGATGATAAAAAAAAATCCCTTCTTTCAATTTTCTTCGATCAAAACTCTGCGGTCAATGCTTGCACCGGTTCACCAGTTTGTCCAACACAGAAAGGGACGGAGCGGCGGTTAGCTTCCACTCGATTTGCCTCTAAATGCTTCGATTACAATGTGTCAGTCCGATGTCAGTTGCAGCGCCAGTTTGGCGAACAATTTTCTATTACGATGCAACGGCTGAGCAGCGCAAACCCCTTTGGATGATCTGCAGCTGATGGAAGGAAAAATTGACACCATCAACCGGCAGTTACCATTCGGGTGCAGCACAATCGGTTACAAAGCACCCGGGAAAGGAAGGGAGAGCGGATGAAAGGAAACGTGGGGTGGTGGGGTTTAATTTGCTATTGAATGGAGCGGTCCGCAAACACAGCAGCGAAGCGGTGCTTAAAATTCGAGGATGCTTTTGACGTCACTTAAAGTGGTAGTTTGACCCAAATTAATTCTGTCAAGAAGGTGCAAACGGAAAGGAAAAACACAACGGCTCGTGGGAATCGAGCTTTGCTACTAATTCAAAGCGCTTTCCTCTTGACCGGACCGGCAAGCGAGAGTGGCCTGGGGAGCGGGGAAGTGCTTCATAAGGGTTTCGTAATCAATACACGTCAACTTTGGCACGTGTGCGTGTGCTAAAAGCCGATCCGGGTGGTGCGAAACTGCCGACGGAAATATTGAACCCTTGGGGGCGCCAAAAAAAAAGGGCACTCGAAGCCATTTTCGGAAAACAAGTTCATCTTACCGTGCCGCACTTGGGTGAGTGTTGTAAAATTTTCCTTTTTCTCGACGTGTCGGCAAAGTGTCCTTTCGTGCTTTGTGGGCGGACGGTGTGCCGGATCCTGATTTGCTGAGTGGAATTATCACTCGTACCATCTCGAGCGTGAAGGGGTCCTTCTCTTGTTCAAGGTTTTACTTTGTTCACTTGTTTGTATGTGTGTGTGTGCTTGTGAGGTACTAATTGGTGAGCTTACACGTGGAAAACACGTAACTGAGGCGAAAAACGCAATAAGCTAGAGTTTCGACCGAAGATGAAACGAACACGAGTAATGGGAATAGTTTCTCTCATCGATCACTTTGCGAAGCGATATGACGCTTTGTTGTGGCTCCGTTTGGGCACGAACGGTCGGAGCTTAACGTGATGTAATTTTGTGTAGTCTTTAAATGTGGTTGTAAAGAAGATAAGAACTTGGTTCTAGACGTTGTACCACAAGAGTGGATTAAATACACGACTTACCTTGAGAATCAAAGGAAGCACTTCGCTGCTTGTTCATTTTGGATTGAGGATGATTTAAACTTATCTGAAATATAATCATATTTTTTTTCTAGCATTCTAAAATTCGATTTAAATGCTTATTTAATAAAAGTAGAAATCTAGTTGATTTCCTTAATTAGTTAGAGCATTCAGCTTGGTTTTTGTAAACATTTAAAATTCTTAACATTTTCAGAGAAGAAAAAAAAAACTATTTTCAAGCGACAGAAAATTAAAATTTTAATGATGTTCGGGCCACTTGATGTGATGCATTTTTTAACGTTATTTTTTTTTATAGATATTTTGGCCGACAGGCCGTAATATTCGCCTCTTAAAGGGATACAGGAACATACTCAAACAGCAAAAAGCAAATTCAAATTCAAGCAACAGCAAATTCAAAAACTCATTCTCATCGTTGTTCACGAAAACAGGTGACTAAAAGTTTTTTTTTATTTCGAATTAAGTTGAAGAATTTATCAGAAGTGTACAAAATTGTTGATCACATTAATAAGAGTCCATTTCAGCTTAGGCAGCTCATAAAAAAGCTTTCCCATCGCATTGCTACCATTTTGCTTTTGCATGGAGGCGCCCAGCTCTTCGTAAGGCAATTATTTTGCCATAAAGCTCAATTACGATTAGGTTTGAAAATGTGTCGCGCAAACTTGCTGCAAAATGTTCCCCAACCTTTCATTCAAATAAAAGTGCAAACAATCAAACAACCCCACCCAGGCCAGCGTCACTGATCGCACTTTAAACGTTTCCACTGCGTCAAACTACACACGAGCGGTAATTTGCTCGCATCAAAAGCAATAAAGCCCATCATTAGGACGTCACGTCGCCGAGCCGGCCTTCCGCGGTCGAAGTTGCGTGTTGCGTGCCACGTAGACGCGGGAAGAAAAAGCAACCCGCCCAGCTCCTCCAACGTGTCGCTAATGTGCATCTCCCAGTAAAGGGGGTGGGAGGGGGGGAAGTGATTTTAATTTTCCAATCTAATGACATTTTTCACCCCACACAACGAAATCAACGCTAACGGGCACCGTTTTCGCCATTCCGTTTCAGAGCCTCCCGGATGGATGGGTGGAAGCAGTGCGTGGTGACGGGGCTGGTGTTGGCCCTGGTGGGCAGCCAGCTCCCCCCGGTCGGTTCGAACGCAACCGAAACGCGCCCAAAGTCCGGCGGTCGCGATCGTTCCACCGGTTCGACCGCGATAGCGTCCCTGTCCTCGGCGTCGATAGCGGCCGCCCTAGCTTCCCGTCACGCCACCACCAGCGGCGGCGGCGGCAGCGCTGGAAATAGCAACGCGAGTTTAAGTGGAAACGGAGGTGGACACGGCAGCACCCCGAACGGTAACGGTGGGAAATGTAATATTGCCCAGCTGCGCTGCGCCAACGGGACCTGCATACCGTCGTCGAAATTCTGCGACGGCAATTTCGATTGCCTTGATAAGAGCGACGAGCCGAAATCGTGTACAGGTAAGTGCGCTTTGATTACTTTACCGTCTTCCAGCCGGTGTCCTTGCGTCGGTTTTCCCGGTGTGTCGGGAGGGCAGACAGGTCGGTTTCGAGTTATGAGTTTGGGCGGCCTTTTTGTCCGCTTCCTTTGATTTTGATGCCACCCGAAAGCGAAAAAAAAGCGAAAACAAAGCGGTAAGGTAAAGCCGTTCGGCAGGTTAATACTCCTTTGTTCCCGGGGCAATGTGTTTGCGACTGAGCCCCGATGCCGCCCGGAAGGGGCGGAAAATTCTTCGGCAGCGCGCAACGGCACACGAAAAGCGCACTGGCGGCATTGGCGTCGTAAATTGTTGAATTGCTTCACGTGTCGTTTCGTTTCCATCTAGCGAAGCTTTCGGAAAGTAACGAGCACTGTGCAGCGAATCGTACCATCCCGTCTTTGCGTTGTTGTTTTTCTTTTACTTCTCCCGGTTGCCGCCTCCTTTGAACGTGCGTGTATGTTCCGAAATTCCGTCAAAATTGGAAAAGAAGCTGAACCAAGGCTCAACCCAGCCAGGCCTTTTGCCTTTCTTACGTCTTGCGTCCAAAAGTGGCTTTGTGAACGTGGCGCTACGGTGTAAAATGAATCACCCTGTTGCGCCCGGAAGCAAATGGACGTTTGATTGTTGTTTTGCACTCGTCGCTCTCGTTGCTGCTCGTTGCGGTGGTTTTTCTTTTTGTTTTCCGGCCGGCGCCGGGCTGCCAATTGTTAGCCCGTCCTCAGGTGAATGAAGGGAAAGGGGGGGGGGGGGTGAGGGGCTATGCACAGGGCGCACCCATGCCTTGTGAAAAGCGGTGCAATTGAGCTTTTGAATTAAATTTCGCCCGGAATGTCGCTAGGGTGGAGGGGGGGAGGGGGTGAATTTGTTGCCCTCCGGGTATGGCACCCGTTGGGCAATATAAAGGGAATAATATACGTTTCATGCTGCCATAAAAAAGTTGAAGACTGTGGTTCGCTACAAAAGGTCAGCTTTATTTTCGTTTCGGTTTTTGTTGCTTCCTTTATGAAGAAATACTGGGAAATAATTTCAAAGCAGTTTGACAGTTTAATTTCAATGGCTTCAATGGTGATGCAATCAAACTAGTTTCGTAATGAAAAAAAGAGTTTAGCCCACTGAGTAAAAGTAAAGTTACAAATACAGCTGCAAACCGTTCCATAGAAAAAAAAAACGTACAAAATCGAACACAATGACGCGTTTGAAAAGTTTGTCCCATTTTCCGTAGCTTTACACACACAAAAAAAAGCTCCCCACAATGCCTTGACGAGCGAAAGTCAAACAGAGTTTCTGCAGCAAAGTACGTTCAATCGCTGCGGTTTGCTTCACAATCGCTCCAACCACAGCCAACATGCGGTTTCCAAAGAAAGTAATGCTCAATTTTTCCAATCAAATTCCATTTCAACTGTGAGTCGGTGGGCAACGGTGAAAAAACTACTCCTTCCCGCTGCGGTAATCAGCGTTGAAGCTTTTACTCCACCTTTTTCCTCCCGGTTTTTTTTACGTGAGCCCCGGCATTATCGCCTGGCAATAATCATTCGCTCACTCACCGGAGGACCTGACCGGCGCCGTCGGAATGACTCCCGAAAACAGCAACTCTGGCACTGCACAGACGACGGGACTCGGGTGCATTAAAAGTGAACTGCTTTTTGATATCACTTCGCCAACCAGCTGTTTCTGTCTTTGAGAGAAGGGAAGCAAAGGGTCCTTGGGGAGCGGGGTCGTTATCATTGATCCTTGCTTTCGTCGCTTAAGGACTGTTCGGGAAACGAAACTTTTCGAACCCCAGAAGCTCACGGCGTGGCAGGCGGTGAGTGTTTTATCTTCTTCCCCCGTTAGCATTCAAGCACAAAATGCACAAAAGCTTTTACCCATTTGGCGCGGAGGGCAATTTTTCTTTGGTTGTATTTTTCTGTATTCCTCTCTCGCGGTGCAAGAAACCCATCAACCGAGCGCTAGAGTTTTTGGGGGCCAAAGTTTTAACGACCATAGCGAATCGTTCGGGCATTGAAAAGCCTCTAGAAATAGAGAAATAAAAGGGAGGGAAAACGAAAAACTGCAACTTGAACACACACAGCGTGCAGACCAGAAGCACAAAGGTAAAGGAAAGCTCAAAAACAGTGTGCCCCGTTCGGACATCCGGTTGGGAAATGACCACCCGAAATTTGTTGTCTTTCGAGTGAGCGGGCAACTGACCGAGCGAGGTCGGTGTCATCGGCCTATGGTTGGCTCTGGGGAGGGGTGCGGAAAACGGATTTCCGGAAAGGAAGATCACGTCCCAAGGCTGGCCACGTTCGTTCCGGAGTGCTGGGGGGGGCGGTATTGGACAAGTGGGCCCGATAAACTTTCCTTTCCGGCTGGGCTGTCACCAGCGTTGAGGGAGGACGACACGACCGGGTGGGTTGTAAAGAATGAGAACGGAGGCGATGGGAAAGGGAAAGTAAAAAAAAAGCAGCTTATGATTGAATATGAAGACAAAGTAACTTTTGCGTTAAGTGTATTATGAGTCGAAAGTGGAGGAAGCAAAGGAGTTAAGTCGTGCGGATGTATCTGGAGAGGTTTTTGTCAACCCTTGAAGTGACAAGAAAAGAACTTAAGGAGAGATATATAATATTCGAACGATTTAATTAAATTTTAAAAACTAAAATTATTACTAAACGGAAATCTATTCGAGCAGGTCAATTTAATTCTGAATTTTAAAATAATTTATTTATTTAATTTTATTCCTTTTAACATAATTTTTCTCTTCCATGTAAGAGTTGCGGGGATTTATTTTTGCAGCTAGGCTGGTGCATCTTTTGTCCTCAACGCTCGATCCTAAGAAAAGTTGTGTTTTTCCGGGTTTTCGCTACACCCGACCACAGTCTGGGAAAGTCTGTAAAATGATGCACGCAATGATCTTCCGTCTGGCGTTCCAAGAGCGTCTTGAGTTTTACACAAAGTTCAACCCATGCTCCACTCAATACAAACGCGTTGCTGGGAAAATACTAGCAAACTAAAAAAAGCTAAAGCTGACATTTTCCACATCGTGGAAAGAAACCGAGAGGCCTTTTTCCAGAACCGACCAGATAAAAATGATCCTTCGTCTGGAGCGAAAGCTTACAATCCCGCTGGGTAAGATTGGAAATGGAGAAAAGGGCACATGCGGTGGTCCATTTTCCACTACGACAGCCAAGATACACACACCATCCGCTCCACCGGCCCACACTGCCGACGGTTTTCCCTCTACAGTCCCCTGCAACCGTACTTTTCCATTCCCGGAAAAGTGGAAAAGTTTGCACCGCCGGGGGACCGGGTGGCAGCGAAAGCGCAACTTTCTGCCATTGTGTATCGTGCCGTGGCGCACGGAAAGTGCATTATTTTTATGACCCTCGGGGGTGCGGGGTAGGAAAATGCGGTGAAACCGGCCCCACCCTTCGCTTGCTTATGACATGGTGATCAAATTTTTATGGAGAAATATAATAAACTTGTACGGTGTTCTTGTGTGGTGGCGTGTGTGTAGAGTGCCCCGGGAAATGCAAGCCAAACGCCACTAACGCCACTATCTTTTGACCGCAAATCATTATGTTCTGCGGTGTGGGGTGAGGGGCGGTGTGGGTGTGTGCAATGATGGGTAGTTTTTGCACTCTCTTCCCTCACTCCATTAATCGTAATCGTCCCCAGCTCCCTTCACCGCTCAATGTCTTCGGTGTTTTTTATTTTTCACGAAAGCATTGAAGGGAAAAAGTGTCCGAGATTTTTCACAAAAAGAGCACACTCCCCACACGCACATTTTCCACCCCATCCGCAGGGATGGAAGGTAGAGTAGGGATCTCTTTCCTTCCGCAAAACCTTGAACCTTTCAGCAGCCCCATTCATCATACGCTTTTCACACGCAGGGGGAAAGCGGCAAACTGATACTGATTTTTCTTTTAAGCTTTGTTTTTTGCTCCATAACTTTTTAACACTTTGGAAAGGAGAGAGGATGAAGTTTTATGGGGCACCCGCGGGAGAAATGACCATTACGTTTTGCCGGTCGAACCCTTACACATGTGTGAGTGTGTGGCTGGATGGGGTTTGAAGAATGACTCGAGGAAGATGTGCAGTGTCATGACAGTACCGGTGTCTTCGAAATGGATATGGGAAAAAGTAGGGTAATAAATGTGGTTTTAACATTTTTTGGCCGGATGGACTATTTGGAGCGAGTTTTAAAGCCATTTTCGGTATAAAAGTAAAAGAAGCATATAATATCATTTTTGAAAGAAAACAACGTTCTACTTCTGAAGAAAATGTAGCGTAACCATGTGTTTAGTATGCTAGGGCAGGGTCTACCATATGTGACGCAGAAGTAATAAGAAATTCTCGCTCGCTCGAGCCTCCATTTTAATCCCAAAAAATGCTGACAAATGAGTGTTGATGAAGAATGGAAAATCCTTACCACACGTCGTTGGGACAATTCATTCATGGCCCTTCCTGCCAGACGTCAACTTCAACGACGACGACGGAGGATGAACATGTGGAAAATATGCAGCAAAGATTATGCGGCGAGGACAAACAGCAGATGGAGCACGACCTGATTCGGCACGGCATTGTGCCTTGTGTTGCGGTGAATGAATTTGAATACAATGATTTCGTCAGCAGGGGCTTTGTTTTCGGCGCAGCTTTGCGGACTTGTATCGCGTACTATTATTTAGAATCGCTTACCTCTCCCCTTAAATCAGCCGGCGTGTGCCCGCGCTGACCGAATTTCGCTCGGAAAAGCTCGCGTAAACATCACGACAAAACGGTTTTGTTTGTTTAACTTTTTTTTCCCAATACGATAGAGAAATTTTTTTTTTTGTGTCAGCAATTCACCATCCTCACCTTTCAGGGCCCATTTGCTCCGTCGCTTCCAAAACGGTTCGTCGACTTCTCTTAAAACTGGTGACATATTCGGAAAATTAATATTCAGCAGCCGTAATTCTTTCCTCCCACTGTCGCGTGTGCTGTGGGAGGAAAATTTGAAGTCTTCTAATCTCGATCAAGTCCCTCCCGGGGCCGGTGCTACAGTGTTTACTGTGTTCGCGAACTTGCGCGCCACCGTTCGGCGAGGCACAGTCGCAGTTTGCACACAGTTTTCCACCGGCTCGGTTGTGGGGGGGGGCTGGTGGGAATTTTTGTTTGTCGATATTTTCTGTCCGGCGGGGTTTTTCCTCGTGGCAGTTTCTTCCCCTTGCGCTCGTCGCAATCAAAACCGCGCAAGAAGCTTATCGAGCTTGAAGCCTACTTTATTCGCGACCATTCGCCATCATCCGTCGACGCCAGTTGACAGTTCCATCCTCGTGCAGCAACCTTGATGGGCTCTTTTCGCAAGCACCGAACATGTGTGTGGGTGGGTGTGGAAAAGCGAGGCATAGGATGGAGTGATAAGGCGGTTTTTTGTTGCCAGGACTATCCCAGCCCGAAGAATTCGTTTTGCATTTTTTATGAATTTAAATTGACTCGGGCAGGCGACGGGCGACAACTTCGCCCCGGCTGTGAAGTTGCAACGAGGGCCCCGGGGATTTGCGTGGTATTATGGGGTCTTTGTTCTTGCACCACACTCTTTCTCTCTCTCTCACTCTCTCTATACCTCACACACAGAGTGCAGGCAAGAGATCCTTGAGGGGGAGCTTAGATTTAATAATGCTGAGGTTATTATTTGGGGAAGATAATTCCAAATTATGAAGCTGTAGGCTTGACTCGGTAGGGACGGCCATGGGAAGGCAGGAGCGGGGGGGGGGAAGGGTGCAGTGTTTGAAAAATCTCAAAAGGCCGGATTAGGGAAACGGTTCGTCCCGCTCGCCCCGCGCCCCGATGGGGTGGAACATTTTTGGAAGAATAATTAAATTGTATAGGCTTCATAAATATGGATCAATACGACCATTCGGTCCGGCTGATGTATGCCTGCGTGGAGTGCTGGGCGTGCTCGAAGCGGTGCTTGAAGTTTGGCCGGAAAATTATGCCCCGATAATCGCATTTATCGGAAAATCCTGCTCCAAAACGCTTGGCAGGGCACGCAGGAGGGAATATAAAGTTTTTCCTCCCTGCTGTTTTTTTCTCGGCGTTCGTAACGATAAATTTTTTGGTGTGCTTGATCGGTGGAAAACCGTTCGGCTGCGGGGAAATGGGTTCAAATGTGCTTCTTAAAAGTTGGTGCTGTGTGGTTCTGGAGAGGAGGAATGGGGGAAGGTGGTGAGCAGAATTTTCCGCAACGAGGATAAAGGATTTTATGGTGATGCCCTTCGCTGGCAAGGAAGACTTTATGGCAGTGAGTTTCCCCGAAAAAAAAAAGTGCACCACTCAGCTACAGCTCGAGGTTAAGCTAACGAGTGCTATCAATTCAATTATTTCCCAGTATTTCCCAACACTTAAAGAAAATACTTCGACAAATGTACGCGGTTGGCCGGGAGTTTGCTGCAAGGACTGGATGTCATCTTGTAAGTCCGGAAATGTCCGCTTTACCGCTTACTCTTGTATCTCTCACAGAGCGGTCAGTTGTCGAACGGGTCGTTTCCGCTTCATCCTGGGAGGCAGCTACAAGTGCAGCTACGACGAGGTTCGACAGCTGGACAATCAACTGCTGTGTCAACGCAATAAACCGAAACAGCACACAAGGACAGGAACGGCTTCCGTCCTAATATCCGCTTCGGTTTCGCAATTGTTTCGTGCACGCGGTGACATGCAGTCCCTTTCCATGTGTATGTTTGTGTGTGTGTGTGCACTTCAAAAAGCAACATGACACAAAGCTACACCCGCGGAAAGTTGCAATCATTCGCTCCCTTCTCCCATTTTTATTTTTTGCTCAACCACGCAAAAGAAAAGTCAACCGGGTTACTTTCTCGTGCTTGGCAGGTTTGTTTGTTTGACAATCGAAATAAATAAAAGCGAAACAGTGCGCTCGGGAAAAGTGCACCGCTGCGGAAAATATATATATGTATCGTCACCGTGGGCAGTAGGGTAGGGAGCGGCACTCGAGTTTGTTAGAGAATAAAACAAAACCGCTCGTCAGGGAAGGAAAGCGAAGCATTTCCCGAACGCTGGAAACACTCTGGAAATGAACAAAGCGGTGGAAAAGCGGTAGCACAAGGTGCAAGGTAGATTGTTTGTGTTGTCAGGAACTATCGCAGGAGTTTTCTAATTACTATAATGAAGATAGAACATTTGCACAGTGCACAAAAAGGCACACAAACACACGGCGAAGAAGCGTTTGCCCGCTTTCGCAGTGCATTTCCTTTGCTCTTTTTCACTCGCTTTATTTATGGCAGCCCTGTGGGTGGGTGAGGGTGTGCTTTGGGCCAGTGCAAATGTGCAGACACACCAACTCCCGTCCGGCAATAATGTTGAGTAAACGAAATCAGACGAATGCATACAATATTTGTGTGCATATATGTGTGTGCGTGTGTGTGTGTTTGTGTGCAGCAAACAGTGTGACGAGTGCACACAAACACAGGCACCCTCGTGGGGCGAAGAATTTCACCTGGCGTGCGCATAGGGCGAGAAGCGAGCGTAAAGGCAAACTTTGACGGGCGAAATAAAACAAACAGAGCATTTGGCAAATCAAATTAAAGTGTGTATGGAAGTTTTTGGCGAAATGCTTATTTGCAGGACGGAAGAGACGAGTGTAAACATTGAGCTTAATTTTTTTGGGAAAGGAAAATGTGGCAAATAGTTTTCCACCTCCTTAAAACCCCCCTCCATTGGGGGCCGACTCTGAAGAATGGTTTGGATGTGAACAATATTTTTTAACACAGAATTTGCACTAATTGAATGTATTAAATAAATTAAAACAAATTCCATTGGAAGCTTGTAACACGGCTTTGAAGCTAAAAACCTTCAAAAAGCTAATCAAACATAGTTTCCCTTTACCGAAAGGGCTTCGCAAAATCCGTGGTCGCTCAACCACCAACAGGTTTCCTTTCCTGGAATGCTGCACGATCATTACCTCCGATTGCTTTCAAGCGTGTGTGATTGTTGGTTTCCGTGCCGGTTTCGTATGCAAATAACCAACCCGGTCACAACATGCATGGAAGAATTATATCGCGTTCGGCACAACCGTTCGCTGCCTTCTGCGTGGCTCGAATCCTTACGCCGTTTCGTCTTGCGTTCGAAAGAATAACACTTTTCCGATCGACTTAACACGTAAACATACAACACAGAAGTGTATAAACATAATGGATGAGGGAAAATCGCTTACCCCCCCACCGACGTCGTCGAATGTGGAAATGTGCTTCAACCATTCCGAGAGGTGGCTTTAGCGTGCATGCAGGAGCTTGGATGAGGGAAGCAAAAAAAAAAGCTTGAAATAAGCCGTACAATACAAGGGTGCGTAGAATGGGCGGTTAGCTTCATGTTAGTCCTTTTTCCAACTGTAGGACGAGGTTTGTCGTAAAACAAATAGCACCATTCGGCAGAGTGTGGGAGGGTCTCTCTGGTACGGGAGAAAAGTTTGTGTTAAATCAGGCCACATAAATTGTGAAATTTATGTTTTTCCATTTACTTTAAAGCAAGCCGTTTTTTTAAAGGCAGCAGCTGTTGGACGCTTGCTAAGGTTTGTGCCTTATCTGAAGACGATAGACCACTTTCACGAGGCTTTGTTTTGTATCGTTTTAACTTCTGGTACTTGATTTGTCTGTGAGTGGGTAAATAAAATAATTTTCAAATGTATTTTCTAGTTCTTCACAATAAAAAACCTTTTAAGGCTGTTTGAGCTAACTAAACCGAGAGAAAGATCACAAAAAAATTTAGCGAATATATTTATTGAGTAATGAGTAATGAAAGCTTCCGAAAGAGTGATAAAATCATTAGTTAAGTTATAATTTGTGTTATGTAGTGCGTCATGGACTTGAAAAAAATGTTACTACATTTTTTTGTATAATTTTTGTGTGATGAGATGGCTTATTTCCATGTAAATGGTTAGAATCAGAAGAGCAATTCACACATTTTACATCGATCAGTGACAATTACCTCAAATCAAATACACCTGGTATATAGTTCCATGAAGCTTTAAAGTGCTTCAACTTTAATTGACCAATTAAAAAATCGCTGAATATTTCAAAGGGTAAGAAAAATAAAAAAACCTGGAAAGAATATTGCTGGAGCAACCGAACACGAATGTTTCATTGAATTCTTTAAACGGTGCTTTACTATCTTCTACGCTTACCGTTTAGCATGCATCCATCCTCCGTAGTCTGTGGAATTATTTTTCCCCGACCGTTGAATACGAAAGGAGCATAATCCGCTCCATACGCTTGCCCTACTCTTCTTCCCCCTCTCACCCACCGGGCGCTCAATCGAACGGAACGAAACGGAAATCGTTGCCACTTTAGCAATTCCGGCATCGACGACGGGCCCGAGAGCGTTGGAAGAAGCGGCACCACCCACCGAGCTTTCATGCTGCAGTGAGCACATACACATCTTACTGCAACTGCAGCTTTCCACTGCACGAGAATGAGTGTGTGGGCGCGTAAAACACACACACACACACACACACGGCCATACATATAAAACACATCCTTTCGAGATAGGGCGCTTGCTCAAGAGGACCGTACTGCAGAAAAAGCAGAAAAGCGAAAGCATGTTATCGATGAATTCCGTCGTCCGTGCCGGAAAGACATGCCCCCTTCCTTCTTCCCGTCGCCTCTAATCGTCGCTGGCAGCTCGAGTCGATTTATGGTTGGAATTTTTTAATATTTCGAAACTAAAAACTATTTTCATGGCTGGCTGAACGGTTGGAAGAGAGAGAGAGAGAGAGAGAGAGAGAGAGAGAGAGCGAGAGAGGAAGCGTGCAAAACAAATCCATTTGCAGTTGGGCAAGCAAAAACGTGCTACACACCTCAAGACTCTCGGGCTCAAGGATGGAATTGAGATACACAGTGCCGCTTTCGGTGTGTTTGTGTACCTTTTTTTTCGGACAACATAAAAACCGAACTGAAAGGTGCACGAAGCCCGCCCCCACGTCGTCCGGCACTGGACGACCGCCTCGACTGTGGACGACCACCACGAAAGCTCAGCAGCAAGCGAAAAAGATGTAATGGATATTTTATTTCCCCCGATGTGTATGGTTTGAATTTTAAACATTTTATCGGCCGCATCATCTCGGAGCGCTCGGTGGAAAACGCTGCATCGAAGCCCGCAGCCATCATCATCCGGTGGTGTTTTCTTTACCCTGCCCCTCCGTCGGCCCAGTGCGGGCCAAACGGATGGCAAGTTTGAAAATCCAAAAAGGTTGAAATATTGATGGCATACTCTTCGGTGGAATACAAATTCAATCGCTTCCGTTTCGACCTGGGCACGACCGGGCGCCGGCTTAAGGGCTGGGCGGCCCCGGTGGCCCCATGTCCTTGGCGATGTATCGCTTTTCGTTTACGTTTTCCACGCCACCGTCACGAGCTGGGATGGTTTATTTTCGTGCCTCGGAACAATTATTTCTGGCGGCGTGGGTGGTGGGCCTTTTCCTTCGAGACCTTCCCCGCTTCCCGCCTCCAAATAACGGAACGCAACAGAAAATAAATGCTCCGTGGCAGTTGAGATATGATTGTAGTTCGGTGGAAGAAGAGGAGGGGAGGGATGAAAGAAGCGGGGTTGTTCCGGGGAAAGGAAGAAAACTACCCACCTCCTGCGAACAGCAACTAAAAGCCGGCAGCATAATGCTGAAATCATACGAAAAAGTGGATGGAAATTGTAAGCTCAAACCGGCAAACAGGAACAGAAAGCGAAAAAGGAAAAAAAAAGCTCACAAAGATAACGTAGTGAGCCTCCTTCCCCCCCACCTCCTCCCGTCCATTGGGTGGGTTTTGGCTTTATGTAAATTGTTAACATTCGATATTTATTTATGTGCCCGAGAGCAAATTGGATTTTGGACTGTTTTAGAACAGTTTGGAAGAGTTTGGAAATAAAAAAAAGCATTCCATTTTCCCAGCAGCAGATAACCATTAACGGGGCGTACCAACGGGCGGAAAGGGTTGCGGTTTTTCCAACGTTGATTTGTGCCCCGCACCCGGTACGGTAATGTTGCTCGCGCATTTCCCCGGGCGTGTAGTGGCTTAATCGTTATTGGATCATAAATCTGTGTCCGCCGCATCATGATGCCACCCGCTGCCGATTGTGTGAAGCCGTTGGGGGAGGCGCTTTTTTATGCGTTGGAGTTTAGGCGTGGTGGTGGAAAAAATATTAACATACACCTGGGGTTTGAAGGGTTGTGAATGTTTTTTTGTTTTGTTTCTTATGGCAGCACTACCGATGATAGGTGGTTGTGTAAATTTCCACGTACAGAGTGTGTGCGGTGCGTGCTGTAGAAGCGTTACGCGTAGCATGAGTTGTGACCGTAATTGCGAGAATGTGCGCAATAACGATTAGAATCTTGTGTAAATATTTGGAAATGTTTAGTGTTTTGTAACATTTTGTTCACCCGCTGGCATCCGATTCGCTTGGTCGTTGATTTCTGATTAAATTTGACGGTTTTTACAACGATTTCTGCGAATAGTATGCTCTTGTACTGTGATTGCATACCTTTAGGCGTATACTGATTTAGAGTGCCTTTGCTCCGCAACTAACGCCGCTTGCTGACAGCTTCATCGCGTTGCTTGTTGAAAGGGTGCTACATATGATACATTGACAATATTTCACGCACCATCAAAAAGATCAATGTAAAACAACATGTAAATGTGATCTATACGCTTTCTGGAGAACGCGTAGGCACACATCACATCAAATCGTGGCAATCACTCTTTTCGCACCCTTTCCCCAACGACTTCATCAACGGTGATGCGTTCTTGAAAATGCAATTTGTTCTGGCCACCAGGCCACGGGCAAAAAAGCCAAATCCGACAAAAACAAAACCATCCAATCACAGCGAAATGGATTCGAAGGAAAGTGTAAGCGATCGGGCAAGTTAGCTTTGCTTGCTCGGGTGCTTTGCCAGCTGGCGAGTGGTTGGAGAAGGTGGAAAAAATAAATTGATCTTTTTAACCTCCTGCCTTTTGGGTGGCGAAGCAATGGGAGCAGGGTAGGGGATGAATCTTCAAATGGACAGCAGCAAATACTCCTTCCTCGCAATAACAAAGAGATAAACTGTCACGCCCGTCTGCTGACGAAGGGAAAAGCCGTACAAGACACGCATTGCAACGCGGAAGAAAACAAAGTGCAAAAAAAAACAGTTGCAAACAAATCAAGTGAGTAGTTGAAGGGCCCACCGAACAGAAAACAACAAATTGGAAACAATTTCTAGTGGCGGGCGGTGGCGTTTCAATCCATCAAAAAGCAAACCAGTCTCATGCAGGGCAGAAAACACAAACACTCAACTTCGATCAAGGATTTGAGCTTCGCCGTGACGCTGGGAAAGGGATGCGAAAACACACACACACACACATACACACACACACACACACACAAAACGGCCTCACAAACAAACTCACAAAACTCAGCAGGAAAGTGGTCGGCTTTGTTGGCCACGTGCGTCTCCGGTCGTCCGACGCTCTCTGGCGGTGTAGAGAGGACTGTTCGAAGGAAGGAGACGTGGCGATTTGGCAAAGCTACGGCTCGAGACAATATTTGTGAAAAGATTTTGTCGCTGGTGGAAATCCGTTGCTAGTGTTGCTGGGTGGGAGCTTGCCGGGGTGACACAACATCGAACGATTCGTCACTCACTGTGTTCGACATATTTCCACAAGCACCGCATGGTACGTGACGACCGGCCGATACTGTCAAGCGGCAGGAAAAGTCGAAGGAACAATATTTTTCCACCGTCCGGGAGGGTTTCATTTCTGCACCCGGGCAGTCCGCTGCGAATGACACGATTGGATCGATTGGATTATCGCTCTTAAAGCTAAAAACGGGCGAAGCTCGAAGAAGCAGCACGTTTTCCCTTTCGCCTCAGCGAAACCGCTCGCTGACGGTCGCGGATGAAATTTCGCGGAAGATGACGCGGAATTATTTCTTCCCAACCGCCGTGTGTTTGCATACGTACAGTAGCCTTTTGCGCCGAGGAAGATGACACGTTCGCACACGTGACGCGGGGATGGAAGAAAGCGTACGGCGCATATGAATTATGGTGATGGCATTTGCCTTTGGAAAGTGCTCGCCCGCGAATGGGAACGGTCGGTAGCATGTGTGAATGATTTCCCTTCGTCAGGGGGTGTGCTGTACGCTGCGGTACCGTTTGTCAGATGGATGATGATGATTGTGCAAACCGCGAATGACGTTTGGCAGCAGCAAGGCAAACGTCGCCGACTGGGGAACCCTTGGAATCCGGCGCACGGTAAGACTTTTTCTGCGAAATTGGAGCGCTTCTTTAAAATCAGCTTAAAAGCTCTTCACGTTAGATTGAACGGGCAGTTGCGGGAGGGCTGGTTGTTGCGACATCATCGTGATGGAGAGTTTTTGTGTCGGCCAGTTCTGGCAAATGTGAGCCAATTAAGGTATCAGGAAAGCTGGAACGCGCCTGAAAGTAGGCAATACGCTTTGCTGATTGGCTTAAATGGAAGAACAGAAAGCGTTAAAAGTACTTTTACTCTCTTCTACCCCTCTCGTTTGTTAGTTGCTTTTATTGTTAGAAAGAAAGCGTTCGCACGCAAGTTCTTATTATGCTTTATGCTGAAGAATGATCATTGGAGCGGAGTTGCGCGATCATCCCTGCGCTACATGTAGCTCAGTGCATTTCGCCGAATTGCCATAAATCGTGATTGTTGTCTTTAAAATCTACAACCTATCACTACTTGCACCCACATCATTCGGCCGTGTCATCTCCGAGCACACCACTAGACAGTAACTCTCGCGGCACGACGGATGAAAGCCGTAATAAAATATTTCGCCCATAAAATAAATCTGTCAGAAATTGTCACCCATCAATTCATCAATCGAATCAACGTCAATGGGAAGTTCGTGATTTGTCGGATGCTGCGATGGTTCCCGCTGCACGTACGTCGCCCGCAAATCATCCGGGTTCGGTGAAGATACCTACGACCTTCCAAAGCGTGTCTGCACGAACGATTTTCCGACCGATATGAGACTCATCGTTGGGCGGAAAAAAACCTGCCTCGATCGCAACGCGCCTCGTGCGATAAGACAGCGGCCGTTGCCGGGTAAGCGCTCCGTAGCGCTTGCGGTGACACTTGGCCCAGTGGAGTGTTGCTAATCCGCTCACTAGCAGCTGGATGAGCGTGCTCCCCACGTAGGGCAGGGCGGGAAGGGGCGGGCGTTGCATATCGTCGCTTGAGTGAGCAGCTTAATGTTATTATCTGTCGCTGCCGAAAGTGGGATGTGATTGCCCCTGGTAGAAGACACCAGCTCGCATTGGCCTGGCTTGGCTTGCGGTGTAGATAATGCAATAATGCGCCTCAGCAGGCACTGAGAGCGTGTGTGGTTGGGAGTATGTGTGGCAGCAGCAGCAGCAGGAAAGGAAGTACGCTGCGAAGGACGTCGTTGGTGGTACAAATTTTCCTTATGAGCTTTTCTTTATTTCACCGACCATCAGATTATGGCTCGATTTGTCATTGGCCCAGGTTCAGCACGGGCGCAGTTGCTGGGGCGGTGATCATTTACCGCGCTCCCCACCTTAGCTGCCCAAATCGGATCAACTCGATTTGCCAGGCGAGGGCTAAGTGAGCATCTTAAGCACCGGGGACAGACAGCGCGTGCCATTCCCGGCGACATTAACTAACTAGCCAGTGGAATGTTCGCTCGGGGAACTGAGCTACTATCGCGCTCGATGCTTTACCTTCCAGCCACTCACACAAGTGCAAAGATGGTTGGGAAAAGGTAGGTACGTGAGGATTTTCCACATCGTGGGTTATTTGCCTATGGTGGGGAAGCAATTTCGCTCAAGTTGTCGTGGGACGACCAGAGGTTTGGACCAGAGTAGTTTTGGGTGGCTCTGAAGGTGCCAGGACTTTTCATTGTCGCCTCACTTCAGCAGGGCATAACAAAAGAGACTGCTTTTTTCCAAGGTCATTGGAGGAATATGTGGTAAACGTGCTGTTCGCGAATGATGGTTCAGTATTTTTGTGTGTGACACAAATGTTCGGACATGAGGGAAGAACTAATTGATCATACATGTTTAAACAATTTCAAGAAAATGGAGGCGACCAGAGATAAAGTCTATGAACTATGAGAACACGAAAAAGTTCTTTCTTTAAGGAATCTAGAAACTCTGGTTCCAAAAATTCTGAAGTCTAAATAACCATAATGTCTGAATTCGTCGCGATATTTCAAACCACAGTGAATGAAGCCGACAGTCTCATAAATGCCCAATAATTGTCTCACGTTTGTTTACTAATGCAATGTATATCATCACCAGAAATTGGAATCCTTTCTCGCGGATGCGCTATTAGCCAGGTCCGTTCCCAATCCATGATTAGCGCTCGCTTCAGCCCAGACTGTTCGCCACAGGCATGACAGTCATCCGAAACAAATGGCCACTGTCGGTAAGCAAATTTCTCCCGAGGGAGAAAAAACGCACTGGACCGTCTTGTCGGTCGTGGCATTTGTGTGATAACGATGATGGACGTCAAGTGATGCGTGCCCGCAGGCAACCACCTTCGGAACCATATAGGGCTTCCGCGGAAGACAGTGTCAATAAACCTCCCGGATTGATTTCGATTGCGGCGACTGGCGAAAAGGGCAAAACCACGGCGAAAGGTTTATTAATTTATCTCCATAATATGATGGACGGGTGTAGGCTATGGTTGTAGTGGGTTTGCTGTGGTCCCTCTGGGATCCCTTCGCCGTGGTAAATCGCTACACGGTACTGCTGGTGGCATTTAGTTGGGATTAAGTGTGACTAAGGGCCGCGAGCGGGAAAGGTCAGTGCAAAGCAGTATTTGCGAGTCTATTTTCCCGTCCCCGTTCCTCCGCCGGAAACGGAGCTTATGTTTGTGTCACAGATTACAGGGAATGTTCTAACAAGCAGCCCGTACCGCCAAAGCTCTTTCTTTGTTCCTTGTTTTTGTTTATCCATCCCATAATGAAGCGCATAATTCACGCGCGGGATCAACGTTATGAAAGCGATAGCGTGTTGTGCGCGCGGATCCGTATCGGGTAGCTGGTGGGGGTGGGCAACTGGGCCACCCAGCCGGCCAGATAAGGAATCGAGTGTGTGGGAAGTGTGCGCGAAAGTGCCGCAGTAATTTACTTACTATCAAACCATGCAGGCAGCAGTAAACTTTAATCCTTTAAAATTACACCCCGAGCGGCACGAACGGGGATTAGGCAAGGAACAAATTAAATTGCAGCTGGCTCCGCGGTACGCTGGGGGGTGTGTACGTGTGCAAAGGTAAGAAAAGGACGAGATAACCGAAAGGAACAAGAACGGTTTTGGCTTGTCGCTTTTCGCAAGCGCTCCCGCGACACTTTGGTCCCAGGGAAAAGAAACTGCAGATTTCGAGCGAAGCCGTCGTTAGTCACTTATACGTGACATAATCTTTAGTAATAAATGAGCAGCGGGAACACATTCTTGCACACGCTTTGCGTCCACCCTAACTGCTGCTAATGGTAATAATGCCATCACGACGGGCAACTAGCACTAGGTGACTTTATTGCGCTCTGCTCGCCGACCGTCTCCCGTTTGGGCTGACCTTTGCCTGCAGATACGCCGTAATCCGCCCGTCGTCGTGGGCGAGATCTTGAGCGTATGTCGTGCTAATTAATGATCATTTAATTCTGGCGAAAGCGATGGGATGGGCGGCTGGACGGGTGACCGGACATTCTCTGCCAAGCTTGTTCCAATTATTTCCGTGCGGAAACAGGAAAACCACCTCCGGGAAGGTAATTTGGTGACGGTGTAATTCAGTGAAGGAAACGATCAGGAAAAATGTAAACGATTAAGAAGTGTAATTTTTAGCCATTTCAAAAAAGAGTACGCGAAACACTTTGTCGTGGTTTGGTATAAAAACAAATTTAAGAAATGATTTTTGTCTAAGCCAAGCTACAGTTTGCTCCTTGGAATGGATTGCAAACATTTGCCTTTACCCCCTGGCAGGAATTAAATAAAATAACATAAAAAAAGTTTATGCCACGGAAAACTCGCGATAATTCACCGTGGCCGTTGGAAAAAATGCACCTTAAACCGTGTGAAAGCGGGAAGAGAAAAAGAAACCTGTGTCACGCACACGGGAGGTAACAAATTAAAGTTTGCCTCACCGTTTGACGAGGTTTAAAAAAATGATTTCTTTTCCCTGTTCCTTTGACTCCACCGAATCGCTTCCCGTCTTCGGTACACCTTCCGTCCAGAGCAGAGTGCATTCCTGGGGAAAACAGACCACGCTAAAATTGAGATTTCTCGGTGGCCAAGCGAGGGAGTGAAAAAACGAAATATCTAAGCAGTAGAAAAATAATAACTGCAAAGAAAGGAACTTTTCCCCGGCTGTGAGGGAGCTGGCTAAGCGAAAGCTTTCCTTGCCGTTTTTTTCCTCCCTTTGGTGTCCGTGGTATGGAGGTAGATTTTCCGCTAAAACTTTAGCTACCACGTTTGACGTTCCCCGTTTGCGAACGAACGGGGCTTCTTAGCCCCCGAAAGTATGCAAGAGTGGCGTTTCGCAACGCTGTGCGCTTAAAATATGCTTCTCGTTGTTTGATCCTCGATTTTTCCGCGCGCGCACATACACACAAAAAGTAAAACCTCCCCGTCCCCAGCATTCGCTACGTGACGCTTTGATTCGGTGCAGTAGCTACGTCTGTGTGTATGTGTGTTTGTGTGTGCGTGCAGAAAATTTAACATAAAGTTTCGCCGCCCGGAGAATATTGAATTTATTAAATTAACGGCAGGCGGTTACTTTCGCAGTGCAACTTACTTCCCGAAACCGGGCACCTGTTCGCCGTGTGAGATTTCCGATTTTTCCGGATCATTTGCATTCGCATCCTTTTGTTTCAATCGAAGTGTTGCGGAGGGTTGATGCGACAGGGAGAGGTTAAGTTTCGGCAAAAGTTGGCGCACCAACGCTTATAAAAACTCGCTCTTCGTGATCCTTCTCTCGGATTTTGCTCACGTCGTCCGACCCGGTCCGACCGGGACGGTCACGGATGATTGTGCTTCGGCTTTTAAGCGATTGAAAATTTGCACCCCGAAAAGAAAAAGTTTTCCAGCTACCTGGCTCTTGGTTTTTCCCGCTTTGGATTCCCGGGGTGGCCAGCGATGAGCGTGTGTGAGAGAGAAAGATAGTTAAAATTAACCAAAGTTGTGTAGGCAAGTGTCCAGGCATGGGGGAGTGGTGCAGACGGACGGGATGCTTGAAGTTTTTGGCCGTTTGGTAATGCAGAAAACGTGGGCCCGGGGTTTTGTGGGTGATAGTTGTGGGATGGCTTCCTATAGCATTGCGGTGAGAACGGATTTGATACAGTGAAGTGTGACATACGGGTAAATTGGATGTAGTTACCGGTCGTTTGCCGTGCGGAATGCAAATCAGGTAGCGTGTACTTCCTCCGTTGATGGTGTCGTGGGGTAGGAGAGTGAGGCGAAGAGGAGGCAGCCACCACAAAACCGCAGTCGAACATGGGCTGGCTTTGACCAGTGACGGGAAACGCAGTAACGAAGTGTGATGTTTGAGTTTTCTCACACTTTAATGATTTAAAGTAGTTGTCTTGGTTATAACTTACTAAAAACGCCTGAAATTATGCTATCTACTTTGATTATTCATCTGTTTTCTTCACTGATGGGAGTATCTTTATTTTCTTCTGTATTATGGATAGAATCATGATACCTTTCTTAAACATGCTCATCATTGTGCAGTTAGTTACTATTATAATATTCATACTTTGAAATTTTCATATTGATGTAAAAGAAATTAACAAGCATATAACGCCTAAAAGTATGCAACTCAATTTTTTATTGCGCCTTAAGGAATAGTATTTAGTTAAGTATACTTTTTTTACAAGTTTTATTGCTACTTTTTAACCAAAAATTAATTTTAGGGAACCAGTTTTCTTCCTTTGATATTGAAGGAGAACATTTTACGTGAAATGTTGATGAGGTTTAAACGCGCTACGTATTAATCCCACATGATCATCTCTGTCCCATTTTTATTTTCCTTAAATCTCCCTCTATATCGATTTTAACTAACCGTCCTTTCATTCTCGTTTCAGCATGCAACCGTACCCTTCACGGTGAGGCCGGAAGAACGTACGAGCTACAAATACAGAACCCCCACGGTGTGTATCCGTTCGTGTGTCACCTAAACTTTACGGCTACGGGAGGTCTCTACGGTGACATTGTGCAGGTAAGCGCCAGTTTGAACGTTCACCCTCACCCTCCCCCCCCCTCGGCTGCCACTCGGAAAACTGCTGAACGACATCCGTTGCTCGCACTCTCCTTCTACTTGCCCTTCATCCATCAAACTGGCTAGAAAGGGACTCGTCGGTGGGCTCGGCGAATTGTCAAAGATTGCCACCGGCATCGTCTTCATAAATTAAATTTTCAACAACCATAATGATAATCAAAAAGTGCCCTGTTTTCTTGTTGCTTTAACCGCACTAATGGATGGCCATAAATTGTTCCCTTTTTTTCCTCTCTCGGTGGGAAACCACCCCCCACCCTCCCACTCGCTTCCCTGATGCCGGTGTCCTGTTCCGTGTTTTACGTATTGTTACGGGCAAAGGTACTTTCTCATTTTTACTGCATGCTTCACTGTGGCGGCTTGCGGTAGAAAACTATGGCAAACGTCAAATCGCATGTTCGACGACCATTTTGCTTTATGCGTTAAAGTTGGCTGTGTATTCCTTTTTTCGCGTTTTTCCTGTTGAAGAACCGAGCCGAAACCCGCATGAACCGCGGTTTTTTGGGGGTCGTGTAAAGCGGAGCGAAGAAAGAAAGACACACTGCCGCTCATTCGCACGCTGTACGGACGAGGCGCCAAAATCAATAACCAAATTGAAAGTGAAAAATGTGTTCTCGTTCCCTCGTTTTCACATTGCCCCGAGGGTTGTCAGCAAGGGAGAGTGAATTTTCATGTTCATCTCTAATTGATAAATAGGGAAAAAGGAAATCTATGCAGCGACGGGTAGTCTGTCTTCGTGTGTCTGTAGTTGTCTGTACGTGAGTAGTAAATGGAACGAACGAAAATATCGCTTTCTGCCTCACTAAAACTTGTTCCTCGTGGCACCGGCGCTGGAAAGGAGCATTTTCTTGGGTGGCTTCCGTCCACCACCTAATTGACTGGATTTGAAGCAAGAAGTTGTAGCGAACAACGGGCCGGAAGCTGCTGTTGTGGTTACCATCAATTTAATTACCGAGCTACAAGGAAGAAAACATCATCTTCCGATCAAAAGCGTCTTTGAGATGTGTTTTCCTTGTAAACGCCAATCATTATTACTGGTCAACTGGGATTGATTTGGCGCGGGAAAAGGTGCGTATGTCAGCATCTGGCACGAGCCGTAGCGTTTGCACTATTTTTAGAAGCTTCATGCTGGCTTCATAAAGACATTTGCCCGAGGAGAACAGAAGAGTACACGGTCGAACGAGCTAATGCCACTAAATTAGATCAACAAATCCATTTTTCGCCCGCACGATCGTGAGCCCAGTTTATTTACATTTAATTCAATTTATTTCCAATTTTGTTGACTTTTTCTTTCGCGCTGACTTATGCTAAAAGGCCTAGGAGTAGGAGCCTCGTGAGCATACAGTAGGAGTAAGTTTGATCTTGCTAAACAGTGGTGCAGAAGTGAATGTGCTGGACCGTGAAAAAAGTAAAGCATCCCACTTTTGACAAAGCTGTTCACTATCTATGGGGAGTTCCAGACACGCGGCAGCCGCTTCGAAGCTCGCCAAATTGTTTAATTTATTCCGCTAGTCAAACAGAAAAGTTTGTTTCACACTTTTGCTGGCGCTGCCTGGGGAATGGGAAATCGTTCGGAAGCTCGGTTTAATCGGAGACCTGCTAGGGAATGTTGTGACTGGATTGGGTGAAGAGAGATGAAGATGGAGCAGATCTGATGGATAGCCAGCCAGAAGCCAGCGGTACCGTCTGGTGGTGGCGATTTGTTTGTGTTGTATCAAAGTCGTTGCCAAGCATTCGGTGGCTGTAATCGTGTTCGATTAGCGCTGTTCTATGGTAGCTCAAGCGCAACCGTTATTGGATAATCGGACGATATCGTATCGTGGAAATTTGTGAATTTTGGCTGCGTTGAAAGCTGACTCGATTTGTAGCTTTTTAACACAATGAAAGAGAAAAAGAGCAATCAGTTAATTGCAGAATCATGGATAAGTTTTTGTTGACTTACTCGAAATATTTAATCTGGTGTTATGCACAGAATGAAACCAAAGTATTTGACATCAATGCTATAGTAACGGTTTAGCGTTAGCGGTTACTACTACACTGATCATGAATGGTGTGGTTTGCATACCTTCAGGCGTTATTGGTGCGATTTTTTTGCTTCTTGGGAAAAGGAAAGACAGTAGCTTCAGACTTTATCATCACCGTTAAAATATCTTAAACAGTAAAGAAAACTTGTAGATTGAACTCACTAAGAGCATTAGAACGCTACGTAAAGCTTCATTTTTATGCCCGTTCTTAGCAGGCCCGTTGGTTTTTTTTACAATCCGCTTTAGTTAGTAACAAAATTTAAGCAAAGATTGCAAGGCTACAAAGAGGAAACATCGGTAAGAAAGTGTAAAAAGAAACTTGGAAGCGAAGGAGGGGGGGGGGGGAGGTGCTAAGATTAAAGCGAAGGCTATGGTGAAATGGAGTGCTTAAGTGCAGTAAGATGAAAGTTTTTTAATCACGGTTACCGCATGCCAGCCGGGTGGGCCAGAAATGGACGTCGGATTAGTCGGCAGCATTAAGCATCCACCGTCCTGCCCTTCCCCAACTATTGTAAGAGATTGTTGGGGTGGCTTTTAACACTGAGTGAACAATTGAAGTAATGTATCGCATAATAGAGAGCGCTTAAGTGTCTGTTGACGATATTATTAAATTGTTTGAAATTTACAGCAAAAAGCAAACTGATGTTTTGTGTATCAACGTTAAAATTATCAAGAAAGAAGAAAGATCTGTTTGGTGAACGTTTCCTTCCAAAACATTGCTTTTATCAGCACAAAGGGTCTCTAATCTTATTGATACGGATTTATTACCTTTTACGGGTTGGATGGAATGGACCTTGGGATGGAAAAAAAGTTGCTCCGGTAGGACCTTTCTTGAAGTATGAAGCTTCAGAAGAGTTTTTCTTTAAGGTGGACTCACGATGCTTTGTTGAAACATTTAGTTCGAGAGCTGTTGAAAAATTCAACCACTTTGATTGCTAGATTAACTTACACCACGTTTTCCTCCTCCTTTTTGTACGTTTTTAATTTGCTCTGTTGAATTCTTTCCCTTCCAGCTAAATCTGGCCAAATTCAGCGTCGGAAAGTATGTGGAAAACTATCATGACGTCAAGCAGCACGGCGAGTGCGCGGAAGGATTCATGACGATCAGCGAGCAGGGACTGCCGAACCAGGACGGCAGATGGTGCGGGACGGCCTCCGGCTACACGATATACTACAGCGAGACGAAGTCGGTCAATGTTACCCTGCGGCTGGACAGGCAGCCGCCGGCTAGTGGCAGTGTTTCGAATGGGTTCGAATTTCGACTAATCTACAAGTTTCTGCGGCACGGCGATGCAAAGCTAAGGTAGGTTGGGTGGTCTAATAAAAAGCAGCAGGGAGAGATGTTGCCTGTAAATGGCAGTCCTGCATCGATTAGATTAGCTTACATAAAAGATAATATAATAAAACTCAATTACAAATCGGTGGAATATCGGGACAGGTTTTACAGTGTTTGAATTATTTGTGATTTTCTTTTACCTGTTTTTATTTAATTGCATTTGTATCGAGCAGTGGGTGCTGTGCTTTCCATCGACTTATTTCATTTGTCCATAAAAAAATCACAAAATGAAAACCCCAAAAATAGCAACAGCCACATCACGGTGCGGAAGAAACCGGAAAATTGAAAATTCCATTTAGTAATAAACTATAAAAGTTGCTTTTACGATCTTTCGCTACGACCATACGTTGCAAAGGGCACCGGCGCCAATAAAAGCTAGCTAAAATATAAATAAGACAAGCCCTGCCAGGCATGGTTGGTTGTGGGTGCCGAAGTATTAAAAAAAAAACATGTTAACGCATTCGCAGCATAAAGGAGCGGTACGCTCGTATGGTGGCGGCATTAAATCTAGGTTATTGCATTTTACACATTTTCCCGCATGTTGTTCACATTCTCCAACAGGTGTGGTAAGGTGAAAGAATAGGGAACTCCTTGCAAAAATACAGTTCCATTACAATCGATGCGAACGCCCGAAACGAGTGTGAATCGTTCAGTGCCTGGGGAAACGGAGGAGTAAATATAAAAGGAAAGCTTGTATTTATTGGCAGAGAGTAATACGTTGAGTTAATCCTACATTTTTCTTATCACCCGATACCGTGCACTGGGTGTTTCGTCCCTATTTTCCGATTTCGACTCACACTCTCTTTCGCTCGTTTTTTTCTTCCCAGAAACGACAACCGGATATGGAACGGAGATCTCGTCCCCGGGAGCTACTGCAATCGGAACTTTTATGACTGCGACAAAAGGTAAGGTTCCGGGCTGGGTTTGGGTTTGGTGTTGTGTTCGTTCGGTACAGGACAAAAGCTGTTCCTGGAATCGGTGGAGCATTTCCCGACGGGATACGTACGGTGTCGTCGCGCTTCAGAGGCACCACTGAGCCAGGGCCTCCTGGACGCAAGGTGTGATAAAGCACAACCCACACGCATCGTTCGCTCTAATCCCGCATTTAGAGACAAGGGTCGAGATTTTGGGCGAAAAATGGTCCCGTTCGATACGGGCACACCGCTGGTCGCAATGGCGGGGATTATAAATTAGTCAATCTACTACCGTGCGCAGTCGTCGCGCTGAGCGGTGGCGCTCTTTCGATACCAATCCCTGTGTTTGATTGCTGATGAAAATCTGCGCTGCTTCCTCGTTCGCACTTTACTTACAGGACGTGCCGTATCCGATCGCCCAACTATCCCGGCATTTATCCGCGCAATTTAACATGTAAATATTATATTAATCATCGGGCGCCCCCGAGCGGACTGCACGCGATGATCGTCCTCCGGCAGCCGGACGGGCATAAATTAAACATGAAGGAGCAGGCGACACACCACGAGGCGAACAACCGGATTTTAAGGTAATTCATTATTGATGGCCGCGGCGGTGCTCGATGGACGCTCTAAACAGGTGCATGCGTAAAGGATTTTCAGTTTTTCTTTTGTAGGATGGTTGGAAGGGATGAATGACTGTTTTTTTTGGGGGGAAATTTAGGAGTTTAGGAATATTGATGTTCGAGCACATTAGTGATAAATAGATCTACCTTCAGGATGCGTTGTAGGAGTTTGTGTATAGAGGATTACACATGAGTTCATGATCGGTGAAACACTTAAAATGCTTTCGTTTATTTTTTAAGAACTTGTAAAATGTTGGAAAAACAAGCTTGGAGTAGAGTTGCGAACTGTATTGAAAAGCAACTTCTGCTGCTTTTGTTTCTTAAAAAAAGATTGTTTAATCGTTTTAGAAGAAAGAGAAAGAAGCTGGAAAATCGTTGTATTATAGTGAATAAGCAATCGTATAAACAAATCTAGAATGATTTTTCCACACATTTAAAGCTAGCACACCTTAAAGTACATGATCAATCATCGTCCATTTTAATTGCTGCGTTACAAAAAAAAACCTTTTTCTCTCAGTGCTTTTCATAACGTCCAAACTCGTTCGGTTTGAGCCGGGTTTTTTTTTCCAACCGTGCATTGCTTATCAAAATGAAGCTTCATTATTTACACATGCAACATCAAAGTGAGTGATGAACAGTGACAGGGCAGTCGGGAAAAACCGCGCTCAACACCCATTCTCGTGTAAACCTTGCTTAATGATGTCTCCTCCTATTTAATGCCCTGTTTGTAATAAACCACAATTAAACGATGTAACGTTTTCGGTTTTTTGCCTTCAGTCTTGACTCCTGCGGGTTTTTTTGTTCGTTATTGTTGTTTTACCTTTTTGGTCCCACTGGAACAGGGCTCTGGCAAAGGGTGAGAAGGGGAAACATGAACACATAAATACACCGACCGAGCGGCCCGGGTTATCCGTCACCATGGATCATCGTGTTTCTTACACTGTCATGCAAAATATTTCCCGGTGACATAGGGAATTGGTCAGATTGGTTGATAAATTTGGGTCAGTTTGGTGCACGGGTGGCTTAACGGAGATGGATTTGCGTTTTTCTTTCCCTTTCCTACAATAAGCTCTTTAATTTTTTTTTGTGTTGATTAAGCGGTTTTTAAATGAAATGGTTTCACTTGCGAATTTTTGTACCATAAACCTTGCAAAAAGCCCCGTTTTTTACAAACAATTCTCTTGCCATCCTGATAGATTCTAGCGTAATGAAAAGTAATCCTACTCGTGAAAGTTCATCCCGAACGAAATGTGCAAAATAAATCCAAGCCCCAGTGCAGTCACTATGCCAATTTGCGTCACAGTACGTCAGCCGGATTCGGTCGGGTTGTTAATGAAAATTGATTGCTTTGCTCGCTCGGCTCAGTTGCCCCGTGTTCTCGGAATGATTTCCACGCCCGAGAATATATGCGGTTACCAAACGCTGCAGCTCGTTTCCAACCAAGGCAACGATGATGCGATGGACATGTTTAATTTTCTACTTTTCCACCGTATATTATTGCTACGCTTGCAGCCAAACCGTAATTCTGTAGAATAAAAAAATAATACTACGCGCCTGTGTAGTTGTTGGTGCGCTAACGACAGGTACACTTTCCCTGTTTTGCAAATCCGCCCCTGTACTTCAACCCTCGGTGATCCTGCGGTTGAGGTCCGTGCGGTGTGTAGTGCGTTGCTGCGCACTGCAGTTCGTCTCACATGTTTCAACCGCAAAGACCGGCAATGTAATTAAATATGACCATCTCCGTGGAAAACCGCGCTCAGTTCCCTTTGATGAGCATGCACGGTGAGCGTCCAGTTGCAGCGAGCATTTAAAATGTAACATATTGCTGCGAGAAATATAGCAGGGGAAGGAGAGTCGGTATTGTTTCGCTTTTGAAACGTGGGGGTAATGCTTTTTACAATGTTTAAGAGAGCTCAAATAACAACATAATTAGAACAGCTTTATTGAAGAAAAACTATTTTAATGTGCAAATAGGCAGCATCAAGCAAGAGAAAGCATGAATATAGTAATTTTATTCCACACGATGGAATAATTTCACTCGAAGAGTCGCTATTGAAGCATTTTGCTGTACAGATTGCATACTTTTAGGCGTACGTTTTATTTTATTGCAGATACACTTTATTTTATTGCAACTGCAATACTGTTACGGCAACAAGTCAATTAGCCAAATAATCTGCAGCAAATGATGTGTAGCATCCTTTCCAAACCTTAACCTGAACGGTTGTATATGGTAGAATATTTTACTTTAATATCATCATAAATCCACCCTTCCAACTGGACCGTTGCTGCTGCTTCCTGGCAAGAATCTCTCGGTGGAACCGGAATGGAAACGAGATTTCCTTATTTCATCTCGTACCGGAGAAACTACTTTACACCGCCCGGGCTCGGTGCCGGCAGAACCATTTTCCATACGGTCCGGGGCAAAACTAACGGCTAACTATCTCATCCACTCGGTCGAATAGAGAATTTACGGCTTTCAGTTTTCGGGCATCTTGAGCCGGGGCGCACCTGGGAAAAGTTCGGTTCGCTAGTGCCATTCTGCTACAAACGAGCTGGCCAAAACAGGTGGCGTGGTTGAAACGTTAAATTTTATCCAACTGCAGCGAAAATAGACTCTCCCGTGCGGTGCGGTAACGGTGGAGGCGTGCAGGGTCGAGGATCCTGCCCGAAAGCAATTTCCAATGCAAAACTTGTAAATTATTATTTCAAATTATTATAGCCAACCGCACACACACCTTGCTTTCCGGGGTAGATGGTTCTGTTGAAAGAGCAACGGGGAGTAAGTTAAAGACTGGTCGATTCTCGGGGATGGCGAAGCACATTTGCTTGCCTGGGATGGTAAAATACTTTTAAAGGCAACTAGGTGCAATGATGCATTTTAACCGCTTCGGGGTTGCTTCCTCCCATTTCGCCCCCCTCCCCCCCCACGTACTTTGCATTGTATCGCGACCGTGTATGTGTGTATATTTGTATCCAGTACTTTAGCGAGATTGGAATGGGGAATAGTGGCTTCGGATTCGGTTGTCGTGAGCCGATTTTCGCTGCAGCTAGTTTACTGCGGAAGAAGAACGCAAACTTTTGCAAGCGCCTGGGTGGAGCGACAGCAAGCGCAAGGTAGGGAAAGGCAAGGAAAACTTGTTCTCTAGTTTGTTGGGGCGATCGAACGATTCACAGTTCCGATTCCACCAGCTTCAGGTACCTTAACAGTCGGCCCCAACAATGATGGTTGCGGTTTGTGGCCCTAGAGGGCGAGAAGAAGCGAGAAAGAATAGAAAGATGAATTGGGTTTAGAATAAGATGAAAGAGGGCAGCAATGCATAGGGAAAGGCGAGAGCGAGAGAGACATACAGAGAGAGAAAAAAAAGTTAAGGATTTATGGAAAACCTGTTGGGTTAAGGATTTGAGGTAAATTTCGCAACAGATTCCGTGCGGGAAAGAAAGTTGTTCCTTTTTGCGAGCAAACACACGGCACACCTTCAGCCTATTGGAGCATAAGCTGCGTGGGGTATGGACGAGGTCGTGCCATGCCTCTTGGAAGGTGGGATACAGGGAGTGACTAAAAACTTTATCAAACCAGTAAGTCGTGCCGGGCCATGGCCAATCCAGGGCTTTCGCAGCGTAGAGTCTTTTGCGTTTGATTGCCTTAGCGAAAGGACGAGTGGAGGGAAGCGGACGGAGGTACGATAATTTGATTGGAAAATCAATTGGGCGATATAGCGCTCGGAGTCGTTCGAGGCGCGAGGACAGGGGTGGACAGGCAGTCGGTTCCTTTAGGTGTTAGAATATCCTCACAGACGAGTGAAATGTGTAACAACATTGAAGCATTCAAGCATGTGTGAAACCGGGGGGAGCTTCTGGAAGTTGAAGCATGATGGATAGAAGTAATTTAATACTTGGTGGAAAATGGAAACTGTTCGGTTAGGAACATTGTTTCCGAAAAATGGACTTTTAGTTCGAATTGAATTCGTGACAGGTTGTTGTTGATGATTTGTTGACATTGTAACGTTTGGAAGGCGTCAAAGAGGAGTTGTTATACATTGTAGTATTATTGCCGCTAACAGACATGAAAACTGTTTTTTACCTCATGTTGTTAGTCCAAGAACTTATGTGTATTTTTGATATTCTCACAACGCTTGCAGTAACACTCTCTTAATAAAGTAAGCAAGCATTTAAAAGACCCAATTAATCTAACTGGTCAATCGAATTAGAAGCGTTAAGCCTACCCGCGAGGCGTTGAAAAGCCTAATCATTACAGTACAACAACCGTTTCGTGCGTTTGATTGGCTTGAAACCAAGGGTGGGTAACGGAGTTGTCCAGTTAGCACAACCTAATAAACGGGTTCGAGCTCGCTACAAAACGAGCCTGCGGTTATGATACTGCCCACCATTATAAAAGCTACCGGTCATTGGCCATTAAAGAAAACAAAAGAAGGAAAGGTGCACAGAAACGATCGCGTGACGAATCGCGCACCCATTTTGATTTGAACCACCGGTCAATAAACAAATTAGAAGAGTGCGTGCTGATGAGCGACCCTGTAATGCCTAATACTTCCTGGTCGTAAATTTTTATGACCCACTCGTCCGGACTGCACCTGGTAAAGCGTGTCAAATGAAACACTTTAGGGCGTTAGAAAGAGAATTAGAACCTTTTTTTTTCGAGTGTATGTTGTACCTTGGAACTGGAATTAATGCGGCACAATGTGCTGCGCACCGTGGGCTAGGGCAATCTTGATAACATTGGTGTGGAAATTAATGCGTTTTCCTCGTCCTGCAGGAGCTGGGAGCAGTGTGATGAGGCGCAGGACTATCTCAGCATCTACGACGGAGCAGCATCGGAAGCACCGACCATTGGGCGGATCTGCGGTGGAGACGTCCTGCCGGATATCGTGTCCAGTGGGCCGGAGATGCGTGTCGAGTTCCACACGTCACCGTTCGACGTACCCTTTCATCCCAATCCGGTCACCTTTCTGCCCGGTTTTGAGCTGGAAGTACACGTAAGCAGAGCAGACGGGAGTTGTCGGGGGTCGATCGGTTGATTAAATTGTGGTTACATTTCCGGCTGGGCCGCTCTTCTCAGGTTCTGTACGTCAACTCAAACTCACAGTCGTACATCCGGCAGCCGGGTCGGTGCGAGTTCATTATCAGTGCTTTCGAAAGCCAGACAGGGGAGCTGGAGAGTCCGCAGCACACGCTACCGCCGGAAAGCTCCTGTCTGTACCATTTCCAGGGTAGGCGGCACGAAACGGTCTGGGTGTCGTTCATCAAGTATCACTCAGCAATCGATCCGACCGGGTTCGAGTCACCGGCCGAGTGCGTGACGCAGCTTCGCATCTGGGATGGACGATGGTCGGTGACGTCGCGTCCGTACGGTAAGTGGCGATCGTGCAGGCCGTTCCCGCACCGGAATTGAGGTTGTGGAATATTTATTGTAGTATTTTTAGGCGCTCCACCGGAGTACCAGCGAAACGCCAGCCTGATCGAGCAGATTTGTCGCGAGGAGGTGCCGAGACTGTGCTCCCGATCGTTGGTGGCAAAGGGTAGTCGGCCGTGCTCGACTCAAGGTAAGATGCGTCGAAGAACTCCAACTAAGACGACCTACAACTGACGTGATGTGATTTCATTCCAGAGAGCTATCTGTCAACGGGCTCCGACTTGACGATCGAATATCGTCCAAGCCCAATCGGCACTGCTCGGCTTTACGGACCGGCGTCAGCCTTCAAGCTGCGGTACGAGTTTGTGGACAACTCACTCGGTGGAGCTCCGCTAGAGCCGCTCGTAGCTCCGTCGGCAATGCCTGAACCGGCCGCACTGGTACAGTTCCATCCAAAGTCGTGCGATCGCGTCTTTCGCTCCTCGTCTGCATCGCGCGGCATCTTCCGATCACCCTCGAACGTGTTCATGTACGGTCGGGGAGGGTCTCCAAACATTTCCTGCATTATTCGGTTCGAAGCTAGCGGCGGTGAGAGTGTCAGGTGAGCATCTTTACACCCGAGTTCCATTGTGTAGGGATTGGATAATTGGACCATTTCTCTCCGTTTTCAGGTTGACGATCACTAGAGCACGTTTTGGAGGAAGATCGTGTCAGAATTTGCAAAACCGCTCAGGACGATGGCACTGCAACCATCACGGCGGACCGGTGTCCGATCTGCGCATCAGCGAAGTCCCGTGGACGGATGTGTCCCCGCTGCCGCGCGATTGTCTCTGCTCGGACGTCTCCGGATCGACTACGTTGGCACCGCTGGCGGCAAGCATCGTTGAGGTGAAGTTTACCACCCTGCAGATGGAGGTGGATCAAGACTTTCGAGACTTTTACTTCGAGGGCCGGTACGAGTTTGCTCGGGATGGGTGTGAAACCGATTGGTCCGAGCGACGACTGCGGGGACGTAGTGGTGATGCCTACCTGAAGCCCACGCCATGTCCTGCACTGATACAACCCTGGCTGCTGGAGCCGGAAACGGATAGCAGCTACCTGGTGTTGAAGCTGAAAGGCTTCTGGATGCCACCGTTACTCCAGTCTGCTCCACCCTGCCCTACGGACGCACGCATCACGGTGTACTCCACAAACAACCCGAAGAACTCGCGAGATCTTTGCCCTTCCGGACCGGACGTGGTGGCGTTTTCCGACGGATGGGACCGAGCGTACGAGTTCAGTGCGATGGAGATATCGAAAAGCCTGATCATCGAGTTCAAGAGCCCGCGTCGTCCGCCGCTCGAGCTGATCGAGTACAAGTTCTCGTGGATGGAGATCTTCCCGGCTCACGACTGTCCGCACCGTTGCCAGGAGCTACAGGCATGCATTCCCGCCGAGCTCTGGTGTGACGGCAAGGTCCACTGTCCCTCGGGGCAGGACGAAAGTCCCACGGAGTGTGATCTGCGACTGCCCCTCTCGCCACTGCACGTCGGACTGGCTGCGGCAACCCTTACCCTCGTCCTTTCGCTGGCAGCGGGACTAACGGCTTGCGCTCGGCGCAAACGGGGCGAGAAGAAGCACCTGCAGGCGGTCCATCTGGATGCGGCAGGCCGGGGAGGCTACGGTCCACCGCTGCCCCATCACGGTGGGGCCAGCTATCCGCACGCCAACCATCACCTCTCCTCCAGCCATGCGCTGACGCCGCTCTACCTGGACCCCTCCAAGGACAGCTTCTGTTGACAGGAGCTGGAGACTTCGGTGTAGCCAATGCCGAAGTCGTCGCAGGACTTTTACTACTTCGCGTTCAACTCCGGCGCCAACACGAGCAGCTGTTGAGCGGCCGAGACCGAGCAATGGAGGCGCGAGGTGGCGTACACAAGCCCGGTGGCGGTGACCCACTAGACCGTGAATAGAAGCGGCAAGCAAGGTGATATTTGACACACGTAGAATGTAGGAGCTCCCGTTAAAAACTAGGAAAAGGAATTGTTTTAGCCGGTAGCAGTATCGCGTAACCCTCGTAGCTTGCGCATAGACCGAATGTTGCGACGATTGGAATGAAGGAAGGAACTTCTGATGAAACAGACAGGTTGGTTTTTAATTGTGACAATCAGTTGAGGCAGAGCAAGCAAGGAAAAAACCCCAAAGCAAGCGGTGCAAAGCGGCGAACGGATTTGAATGTTGTACATTTGCAAATTACTAGTAACTAAAACGGTTGTGAAGGGCAAGGGCAAGAACATTCGACAGGCCGGACGGCTTGCGACAATGCTGGAATTTAAAGGTTCTATCTGTTTTAAAAGTGCTCAAGGCCTATTTCGAAATGATTATCGGTGCAAACGGAAACGGATTATTTTGCTGCAAATGACAATGAACGCGATTCAACTGAGTAAACGTTTTCATCTAAATGTTTGGTTCTGAATGTGAGGCATCTTACGTAAAAGCTCCGAGCACACTGAAGGAAGGGAAATGTCGCATTTTAGTGTAGCTTGAATAAGGAAAAAAAATACAAATCCGACAAGTATTAGCATAGATCAATTCCACTGTAAATAGAGCTAAAGTGATTGTGAAGCAATTGATTGCGTTTCCCCGTAAGAGTATTGATCATTTGCTATGAAAGTATAAACTATTGTGCTTATAATTGTACATTTTCCGTTGAACAAAAGTCAGCATCGTGTACAAAGAGGCTCGCCATTGTTATGGAACTGATTCGCATTTTATGGATTAGCCTTACCGATCTTTGCGAATACGCAAGTAAGCATCACAACCCCCCCCCCGAATGTGGAATGAGCAGTTTGAATAATTAGTACACACAGATATCAGGCTCACAGTCGTGGTACAAACCGATACACGCATACAAACAAACACATGTGCAAACAACACACCCACACACAACCCCACAATGCAAACCTTTTCTCAAATCGTCAAATGATAATGTGATTCTCAGTAGATAAGCAAGTATGAAAGTAAAGCAGAAAGAAAGGAAGAGAAAATTACGCTCCTAGTATGGATAAGGGCTTCACAAAATAGTGGAAAACTAAATAAGCAGATTTGTAAATGAAATATTGTACTTTGAGCTACTAAAGAAGTGGAATATGCAATTCCCTTGACCTGTGCGCAAACCACTCACAGTCAATGGAAAGGAACTAAGTCACAGGCACTTCCGCAACATTCCGGTTTTTGACATTCTTTTCTCAGTTTTGTCTGAAGAAGCTGTACAGAAAACATCACAGAAGTAAAACGAATAGTATTTAGCAAATAATTCTAAACCATAACGAATAATGGAAGTGACACACTATACGAACAAGGAAATCAGTTAAGAAACCAAGGTAAATGTAACAATCCGAGCACGATGCGTACGCTGTAACATTCTACAGGAACCGTGTGAAACGAACCCCTCGAGCGGTTGTGAACCTTTGTGGCGGAGGATGTGAGGTCTGCACAGCGCTTCAAACCAAATGTCCTCCGGCTGTGAAACGGATCTCTTCCATCGTCGACGTTAAGGTGAAGAAGCATGAAAAAACAAAACTTTAACCCCACTTTGACCGAATGCTTTGGTTCTAATGCTCGAAGTGTCTGATCGAGGATCGAACAAACACGATAACTGTTAATACTAACTTCCAAAAGGTGTGCAGAAGTAAGGTATTTGTAAAATAGTACAGTATTTAAGAAATATACCGGAACGGTAGCAGTATTTCCTGGCCGGAAAAAACGATATAGGCTAATCGAAAAAAAAAACTGTAAAAGGATGTGAAGGTAGATATGATGGGACGAGCCTAGATGCGTTCTTTATGTTTACCGTAATTGCGCTCCCCTCTCCCCCCTTCACTCTTCCATCACAATACAAATGATGTTACCGATGTTCAGTCCTTCCCCTAAAGCTCCCTGCTTTTAACGATCGTCCAACCATGCATTCCAGTAAGCAAGTAAGTGTCTCCGAACGACGACGTCTCTGAGCTGCGGTACAGAACGCTTACCCATACAGTGTGTGCTAGTTGTGTAGCGGGAGTGAGCTGAAAAGGATGTAAATAGCTAAAAGGGATCGCTACAATCGTGTTGGCGTGGTACCCGCAGAACTGGGAATGGGGGACATTTAGGTGTTTAAGTATAAAATTCCATGAAAGCACAGACTTGATGGGCGTTGAAATCGGTCTAGCAATCAATAAAGTAACAGATTTTCCTAACGGCGTACGTCCGCTGGAATGAACGAACTGTGTGGTGTGCGTTGTGGTGAGAAAGAAATCAGCTTTCGTGTACCGGGCTATAGCTTGTAGCGCTGGAGATGTGAAAGTTTTCAAAAAGGGAACAAGCCCTCTAGACAAAATCGTGTGCAAGCCCCTAATTTTGTGTCACTTGTGTTCAAGTTGTTCAAGAATCCCCTAAAATTTAGGGGATTCTCGAACAACTTGAGCACAAGTGACACAAAATTAGGGGCTTGCACACGATTTTGTCTAGGGGGAGTACATCTCATATTCCACCCATAAACAGGACGAACTACTGCAAGGATGAAGGATTCCAGGCTGTACCAAAAAAGGTAACAAATTTCATACGAGTTTGACATCACTGAGAAATGCGTTGTTCTAAAACCGGAAAGTTTTCGTACACGTTGAAATATTTCACCATTAGATGAAAGCAGTTGTGCTTGTCTCGGCTAACTCGGGAAAATCGGTTTAGCACTAAAAAAATAGTACGAAAAAGGAATGGGTTTGTCCTGCATTATTGTTTGATACAATTTATTTAAATTATTAAAATTTCCTACGTTAAAAGAGCTGTTAAATCACAACGTTAAAAGGAGTCATGTTAGCTCAGGTAGTGTATAAAAATGAAGCTTGTTCAAAAGGCATCTAAGGCAAAAGGCAGCAGCGTAATCCATTCCTAAGCAGATTTTGATTGAGTTTGATGCAATCGCCATGAGCCAAGCGAGCTGCAGTTATTGCTACGCTTTTATCAAGTTTACCCAAAGAAAGTAGTGTGCCGTGTCGTTAGATTTGCTGAGTGTGAGGCAAGAAAATAAAAATATTAATTTGAGTACGCTGAAACATTTCAGTGAACTTTCTATGCCAAATCAGTTCGAATCGTTACTCTCCATTGGAAACATAAACAGAGAAACCGAATGGAAAGATGCAAAACTAGTGTAAGTATGTTTGAAATAGAAGGAACCATCCGCAACCAGAATGTAGCTGAATAAATAAGATCCACGAAAGGAGTGTCTGGCGGTAAAAGTTTTTCAATCACCATTTAGGCAATGTGCACTGTGGGAGAGAAATTAACCAAAAGTTTGATAAGGAAAATTAATTCATTCGTCGACGGTACATTATGTGCACAAGAAAATTCAATTAAAGTTAAACTAAATGTTGCAGTTTTATTGCCGTTTTATAGCTATGTGTGAGTGCCAATAATGCACTCTCCGTTTCCGTATAAATTGCAAACCCGCTTGTAACCAAGGGTTAGAATGTATGCGTACGAATTTGGAAATAAAATCATATCACAAAACAGCATTACCGTGTTGCTTCGAAACGGAACCAATGGTATGAGCATTCAGCGAGCATCCAGGTTCAATCACAGTCTTGTGTGATTTTCGACCAACGTACCAAGCGATCCCCGTTCACTCACTCACAGGTAACAGCTGTACATGTTTCTAGATTATGCAAGAAACGGTCTTTCGTTCACGTGCGCTTTGTAGTGTGTTGCTTTCTCAATTGTAGCAGGATAGGTGGATTGGCCGCAAGATGAAGACATTCCGCCCAGCGAATGATTGTAGCGCAGCAGATGCCCGAGCAATATCCCGTGTACTGCCCGGGACGTATATTGAAGTGTAATGTTTTTGGGGAAATATTCAATATCGATACCGGAACTGCTTCGAATGGCAATTGCGTAAACGAAGCGGACAGAAAAACATGTTTTTACTTGAAAAGAGCTTTTTGTTGTACTGCTTAATAAAACCAATTGATAGAGAGGGTAGCTTTATTCGGTAAATTAAGTTGATATGTAATCTAGTAAAAAAAAATTAAGACCCACGAATAAAGTCTGCTTTTTCCTTGAAAAGTTTGAACAGTTTTCAAAGATAGCTTAAAGCCAACAACAAAGAACGGGATGCGGTAGGATTTATGGACCATTGGAACGACTCCACCATTAACCGGGAGCAGTGTTTTCGACGGTACGGTCTGCCAACCGATTACTGGGAAGTTAACAGGATGAAGTTGATGAAGTGCCGGGGAAATTTATGCGTTTTCTCAGACGAATGCACTTTTCGAGTTTTCACACACTTAAACACTTCAGGTTGTTGGTGGAAGTGGAATACAGATGTAATAATGTTGAGGTACTTGCTCACAGTTGTTTTTTTGGGATTTGAAACTTTAAAAATAAGAAAAGAGGAAACGAAAGTCCACACACAAAAAACTTTTTGATGGTAGCTCCAGCAATTGATTTCTGTCCGATAAAGTCATTGTGTTTCGTTTAAAACCTTCTTCAAGAGTGCAGTTGTCTTCTCTGAATAATCTGAACCCACAATTCAATCACAAATTGCGTCTCAATTACTGACAGCGGGTAAACAATTTGACCATTCATCGCAGTAATTTCAATTCAACACGCTGCAGGCGGAACCATCTGTTGAGCGTGTCCCTGCCGCTGAGCTGTTTACGCGGAACGTAGCAACGATTGTTTCGCGTGCGAACATACGCGAACGAACCAAAACACAATAAGACACATCACAAATTCATGAAGGCATCTCGTCCACACTACTAACTCGTTCCGGCTGCATTATTCAAAAGGGCCAACTCTTCGCTCCAGTGCTGCAGCAGGCAGTGTGCATTGGCCACCGATAAAATTTGGTATTTTTGCAACACGACAAACACACACACACACACACACACACGTCTGGTTGCAAACAGAGTGAACATGTAACGATGCACAGACGGTGCATAGAAATGCATAAATGATGTCATTGTGGCAGTTTGAACAGCAGAACACTGCATTTTAGATGCAGCATCCCGGCAGCATCTAAAATTAAAAACCCCAGCATGCAACCTGTCCACCCTCTGTCCCTTCTGTTCCGGTCCCGGTTTTTCCCCGTACGTACCTAGGCGCTGGTCATTTCGACTGTGTATTTGCCGTAGTACGATCTGCAATTGACGTGTAAATAAACAACGAAATTTATCCCGGTTTCCGTGCTTTTCCGGGGCCCGGTGGAAGATGTAGCTGGTTGTCGCTTGTCAGATGTCGCTATAAACATTCAAATAACCGCGCATTGCACCAAGCCCTGGGCAAGCACGGTGCGGGTTAGGGGCTCGCCGTCGGTCCTAACGGAAGGCTCGTATCCAAACATTAGCCTGCAGTAGTTCGCTTTGGTGTTTGGTGCGCGAACAGCCATCGTTTGATTGTACGATGGTTTCGTTTTGGTACGTCGAGTGGTGTAATAGTTGCTAGAGATACTGGAATGCTTTGACCGAATAGGAAGGAGTGGAAATGTTTCAAAAGAATAAACACCAGCTAGAAGCTGACAGCTTTGTGTTTTCGCCCTACGCTGAGTAAACTTAATCAAAATATGAATGTGCCGTGAAGGAACATGTCCAACCGCTGCTGATGCACTGTCAATACACCGATCTTGATTACATCGGCAATTTTCCGACAGTCTAATAGCGATTCCATCTGTTTCGCCTTTAGGGACAGATCCATATAAATGTTCGGGGATGTCGAACTAAAACATGGGTCACGGATGTTGCTCGACGAGATCTTCACAAATACACATTTTTCTCTTTTCTAAGCTTATTAGCCTGTCCACTAAACTCTGGCCCCAAAATTACAAATTTTTGACAATCAACTGTTGTATCATTAAATGTTTGGTATTTCGTAGAAAAACGTTTGGTACGCAATACCGAAAACTGGGGTGCAGAAGGCAAATTTAAGAGTACTTTTTCAAAAAAGATGCCTTTGACAAAAACGTCCATTTATATAAAAGTTTACCGTACCCTTGAGTTACGAACTTTACGTACGATTGATAAGGATCGTTTGCTGTTGTCTAGGTCGGATTTGAGGATCTTTAGTATTTCGTTTCCTGAAATTGTCGGTAACAATTTCAACGTTTTTGACAGTCTCAAATCTTTATGGATTAGAGTCTCGATTGTTTCAATCATATGGGCTCACCAAAAAGATGTTTGAAATCATTTCACAAACTAAACTGATAGGCAAGCTTAATTTATCACACAAGCACACTGTGCACAATGTATTGTTGGACAGCACTGGTGTCGATGGCTAGAGACTACTCATCGGTGTCGAAGCTATATGTACTGGGACGCATATCATGCCGCTGTTGTACGCCTTGGTGGTGGGCGCTTTCGTGCTTGGGAGAAGAAAACTGGACATATTGATTCATGATGGTCAAAAGTGGCCCTAGCAGTAGATAACTTAAAAACTAAATAGCAATTTATAACGGAAAAATCTGCTGCAGCCATGAGTAAATGATGAGTCTCGCTTATGAAGCGCAACATGCAAATAAGATGTATATTTTGGCCAACAGAATCCGGCAAAGAGGGAGCGTATGCCCATGTGTTCGCCCCACAAATGGCAATGCTATGGTAGAGGATGAGCGACAATTGCTCTGATGAAAATGTCAGCTTAGCATAGCAAAACCCTTCTGTTACGCTCGCGGTACTCGCATGCACGTGTACACCCATCTCTCTGGGTGTGTGTGTGTGTGTGATGGACAAAGGGAAACGAGCACATGGCAAGAAAATCCTGTGCCACATACCGTGTCCCGGTGCGACGATGCACGACGTCGATGTCGATGGCCGATGGAGAGGCTCGGCCAGCGCGAGCAAAAAGTGTGATTTGTTTGATTATAATTTTTCCCCGTTCGATTTCATGTTTGCTTTTAATTTTAACATAACGAACATGTCGAAAGCTACCAGTAGCTGGTGACGGAGTGCCGGTACAGCGTCAGCCCGTTAGCAGTGTCAGCCCGTTAGTGGCTGTGAAGCGGAGAATAAAAAAGATCCACGAAAGGATTGCACGGGGGCTGTTTTGTAAGAAATGGGAAAAGTTAGATTGCTTATCATGGGTGAATGAAACTCGCAGAGCTTGCCGGCAATAAGCGGTATTAAAATGGGAAGGCTTTGCATTCCATTTGGGGCAGAAATGGTAAGTCAAACACAAATATCCCCATCGTACCTGAGTTGCCTTCGTATGGAGTTCACTGGTGAAACGATAGGCAATAATAAGACTTTTCATCCCAAAAGTGCACAATAAAACTCATCTCTACGGTTATGATTTGCAAAACGGATGAAACGTTATGAACAGCTCGCATATGTACACCGTTCCCGAGGCAAACCGTCCCGGGAGATTTGTGCAAATGATTTTAATTAAATTCTAGTTGCTTTCGGTGCACCTTTCGTATCGTTCTTGTTTCGGGACGGACCGTTTTTAATGGAGATGATTTAGGATCGAGCTAATTGGGGTGCCAGATGTGGCCCCCAAAAAGCGTGCGCACCTATTGTTTCAAATGGTTTCGAGAGTATCCCATCAATTTGTGGTACAGATGAAACATACTCATCGTATGTGTTTATTCAATGCTTGTTTTGATAACGTGAAATTTAAATTGTAATTCACAAAACCTTTTTTTCCGCTGATTGACTAATTGTTCTTTTCTCTTGCGTTGGTCGCTCTTCATCGGCAAGCTTGCTGAATGGTGTAAATTAATTACTATTTATAAACATTCAATTTATGCTCAACGTGTTGTGATTAGCACTGCGCTAGAGCCATTCATCATCTCGTTTTGCTGGCAAGGAAACCAACTCTGCATACAATTGAGTTCACGTAAGGCAAGCCCTGTTATCGCAACGTTGTTGTGAATAATCTCTCGACTGAGGGTATTCCCCGCGATAAGCTCAGCAGCATAATGCGAACCGCAGGTCCCTGTCGATCGAGAATTGTACAGCATCTTTAGTTCCACTTTCATTCTGCTGCATATAGGACGTGTGAATTGATCGCTGCGTGCGAGTGTCAGTATGCCGTGGTACGTGCGAATGCTGGTGTTGATAACCGGTCTGGGATGCAGTGCGGGGTAGGTGTGTCGCCGGTCGTGACTATCGTGGTGTGAAAAAATCTGATCACAGGCTTTTCTTGTGTTGAATCTTCAAGCGTGCTGATAGTAGGTCCAAAATATGTACGCGCCAACCACGAGTATACGATGGCAATTAGCAACTTCAACCAGGAAACAAGCAAGGTGAGCCTAATGCTGCGGATGGACGGGCAAAGCGAGAATGGAACGAAAGTTCTGTCCATCGCACAGCAGGTTGACGTGCGCAAGTTTCAGAATCGTATTGTGACCTTAACGGTAAGACAAAGTGTGTGGGTAGTGTGCCTTTTGAAGCTTTCAACGGATGCGATTCATTTGACAGATTCCAACGATAGCTTCGCCGATTGATATCAAGCTGACCATCGATGGACTGCGAGGATTCAGCTTTCATGACGAAGTAAACTTGGAGTATCCGACAAAATCGTTGTCCGGGTTGATACAGATCAATAAACCTGTCTTCAAACCGGGAGACACGGTGAAGTTTCGTGTGATAGTGTTGGATACGGAGCTGAAGCCTCCAGTGGGAGTCAAATCGATACACGTGACCATTAGCGATCCTCAGGACAATGTGATTCGTCGGTGGTCTACGGCCAAGCTGTACATCGGAGTGTTCGAGAGTGATCTACAGATAGCGCCCACTCCAATGCTCGGAATCTGGTACATATCGGTAAAGGTGGAAGGTGAAGAGCTTGTGACAAAAACTTTTGAGGTGAAGGAGTATGTGTTGTCGTCGTTTGATCTTCAAGTCATGCCAACCGCGATACCTTTGGAAGAGCATCAGGCACTGAATCTGACGATAGCAGCCAACTATCACTTTGGTAAGCCGGTGAAGGGAGTGGCCAAGGTGGAGCTGTACCTGGAGGACGATAAGCTAGACCAGAAGAGAGAGCTCGAAATGTTCGGCATGGGACAGGTTTATTTAAGATTCAATGAAGAACTGGAGCTGTATGACGACCAGCGGGATGTACAGGTGAAGGTGACGTTCATCGAACTGTTCACAAGTATGTTATTCTTGCCACAAATGCCATCATAAGAGTAAGAATAATACCAATGCCTTTATTCACTAGACCGTACTATCGTGAAGGAGCAATCGATCGCCATTTATAAGTATCTGTATCGAGCAGTGTTGACCAAGGAGAGTCCTCAGTTTCATCCAGGAATTCCTTTCAAATGTGATCTTAAACTGAGCTTTCACGATGGAAGTCCTGTACGAAACGTTCCCTTCCTGGTGAAAATAGATGGAGAAGGTATAGAACACGAACAGACGTATACCTCCAAGCGTGATGGAACAATCAGTCTTACCATACATCCGACGGAGTCTACCGAAATTATAGATATTGATGTGAGTACTGCACAACAGCTTAGCGATCGATATCAACAACTATAATCCGATTTCATATAGGTTTCTGAAGAAATGAGTTTGTTCTCCTTCAGGGAAGAAATACACAAGATCCAAACCGTTACTAATGCTTTTCTGAAGATAGAACTAAGGTCACCGTGGGTATCACCAGATTGAAAAAATGAAACAATTCGTTAAAAAGCAAAATTGTTCTTTTCCAGCATCCAGCTAAACAAAGATATTAGAATCATGACTGCGTGCAACAAGCGAATGATATTTATGTTCTATTACGTAGTGTCGAAAGGCAACATAGTGGACGCCGGTGTGATGCGAAGTCAAAATCAAACGAAGATCATGTTTTCAATCAAGGCATCGGAAAAAATGATACCGAGAGCAATACTTTTGGTAGCTACTGTTGTAAACAAGGTTGTGATCTGGGACTCACAGGAGATTGATTTGAAACAACAAAACAATAATGTAATGAGCAGTCGTTCAAATGATTGAGTAGGGTAAGAAAAATAACCCTTTATTTTGTGTTTTCTAGATCGAAATACGAATAGACGAAAAGGAAGTAAAGCCAGGACGTGAAATTGAGCTGCAACTGAAAGGGCGCCCAAGTGCATACGTTGGTCTCGCCGCGTACGATAAAGGCCTGCTGGAGTTCTCCAAACATCACGATATGTACTGGGAGGATGTAATGCAGGTCTTTAATGACTTTTACGCCATCGATCAGAACCAGTTTGATCCATTTCATGTAAGATTAAGAGAAAGTCGACCATCTTGTGGTACATAAACAACTTGTTTGAACTCTTCTGTATTAGAGCATGGGCCTGTTTGCGAGTATTTCTGGAGGAACTAAGATGGAAACAATCTCTGCGATGTCCGGGCGCTTTGGCAATGTACCTACACGACCTTATTCAAGGCTTGTAGCTTATCGGACGAACTTCTTAGAGTCATGGCTGTGGCAAAATGTGACGATTGGAAGATCTGGTAAACGGCAACTCATTGAGGTTGTACCGGACACGACGACTTCTTGGTATTTGACGGGCTTTTCGATCGATCCGGTGTACGGGTTGGGTATCATCAAGAAGCCA
>KB669614.1:801087-815227 GCA_000349105.1 Anopheles epiroticus
GAAGTGGATAGCCAGAACGTTTGCGAAATCTGTGACGCAGAAGACTGTCCAAAGGAGTGCAAAAACAAAGACAATTGAGGTTTGAAAAGATTGGACAAGGACTGCCCATAGCAAAGGAAAAGCAGCTAGGTTTGTTTGTAATGCTCTGCTATGTTTCCAAACGGAAGGTTCTATTACTTGAGCTTAAAACAGAATAATTGGGCCACAATCACGGCCACAATTGACTAATTTAGATTAGTTAAGACTTCTATTCTTGAGTACAAATAGTACTGTGCTTTACTACTCTCAAACTATGATTCAAACTATGATCAAGCCAGTTGATAAAAGTTTTAGCCACCTTTAATCACATTTAAAAATCAGCAGTCATTTCAACTGAACTGAACTGTCAACTGAACACCTAATGATCGTCTCATATTATTTTACAGAAGCTCACTTACTCTGTGTGCAAAACCTTTCACACTCACCAATCCAAAGTTCCATAGTTCATTCACCTAACGGGCAGAGGTGAATATGGGATTGTTTACATCGGAAAATCATCTGTTGGAAAAACCCTCCCGTTTTGTCGGCGCATGCGCACACCAAAGCGGGAAATTTTTCGCCCCCTCCTGAAGAGCGCAAGGATATCAGTTTTGACAGCGGAAAATGTCCTCTCAGTTTGTTTTTTTTTCTTTTTCTGCCACCGCGGATGTGTTGTCATTGATCTGTCAAATACAGGAAAGAAAAATAAAGGCGTGCACGTTTGGTGTGTGGTTGGGAAATTGTGATTGCAAGAAAACCGTCTGCAGCTTTGTGCCGAAAGAACATTGTACCACAAAATAGTTAAACCGACGGTGCGGAAAGTGCAGTCAAAACTTATTTCCGATTATGATACTTCAATCCAACAGTGTTGGAGAGAATTTCTGCTGAAAAAAAGGTAAACAAAGCGGTGCAATATCCTGACCGTATCACACTTCCAAGCCCCAAAGTCCTTGGAGTGAACCTTGACAGTTGACAGCACATTAAAAGTGACCTCAAACACTTGATTCGCCATCCCCGTACGATCTGACCATCGCCTGGTGCTGCGGGACAGTCTTTGCAGCAGAACGCCCAACGAGACGGCGAAAGTGCCTGCTGGCGAGTGCATCATATTCGATCGATAAATTGATTTTCCCTTCTTATCGTTGACGTATTGCGGCGGTGCCGTGATTGCATGCGGCGGCAAGAGGAGCGTCAAAAATAAATGATTCCATCAAGAAAAAGCAATATCGTCCTGCAACATTAATGTGGCCGCAGATTGAGATTGAGAAGTTACGGCTGGTGGAGAAACGTGGAATGGCGTGTGCCAGTTGCTGCCGCTCGTTCGTTCGTGCAGTGTGAGTTTGCGAGCTGGTCGAAAAGGTGCGGTTCCGGCAGTGCGAACACTGTGCAGGTTGTGGTGGGCTAATGCACGAGGGAGGAGAGCAAGCGAGATTGCAAATACCACTGCACGTGCACGATAAAGGACGTTTTCGTCACCGTAAACAAGGAAAGGGAAGCAAACATTCCGCCCGGTCACATCGAGTGATGAGCGTTTTGTTCACTGTTGTGCCGCTAGTTGTAGAATATCAACCATAATCAATGTTTCAGGTAAGCCATTTGGAGTAACAATTGTGACAAAAGTCTCTTGTTTCTAGTGACATGGTGCAGCATACACCATATTCGAATAACTAGATGCAATTTCTAACTGAATTTTCCTTCCATCATATTAGTGTCCAGTAACCCTGTAAACAAAAGTGCTCATCAATCGCGCTTTTCTTTATCATACGGTCTTATGAATTGCATTTGTAAGACCAACGACGAGGGAAATACAATGCAGGGTTTCTCAGCTAATGTGTAACTTCTTTAGCTTTTCATAAAATTTAAAATTAATATCTAGAAAAGAGCATTTGAAAAGGTAACCACCAGCACTCTCTCCCTTCCCTACCAACCACCTCTTATTTTTTTAATGCAGTGTATTCGTCAACAGGAAACTAATGTAGTCGTTTGCTCATGGTCCGTTTAGTAGCGCTGGTCGCCGGGAATTGCATTGGGTGAATATATCTAGCAAAAATGCAGACTTTTATGGGATAGCACACTAAATACGTTTCTAAATTAACAAACTTTCAAGGGTTCTGGATCAATCTCAATACCGAAAACCCTCCTTCGAATTTTTACGATGTGGAGTGGTATCTTTCGTATTCTTTTAATCGGCGAAGCTAGAAAGTTTTAATATGGACTTAAAGCCCAACTGCACCTTTTCCGGAACATTTCTTCAACTGTGAAAGTTTATATGTTTTTGGAAAATATTTCTATGAAAATGAAACGAATTCCCCCGATCGTTTCAAGTGTCCCTGTACTACGCTAGCACCAAACCATGTTTCTTTTTAAAAGATTTCAAATAACAAATGCCATGTGCAATATGTTCCAGCTCATGAGGTCATTTTTTATTCTTACCCTGATCATCAACACGATGAGCATGGTTACGGTGACGCTACCTTTAACCTTCCAGAGACACCAAATGCTCCCTTTAAGTGATGATTCCATTTTAATAAAGCAAGACGCCAACAATCGTGGGTAGCTTCGTACAAAGGGCCACTGATTTATGGGTCGACATGTGCCGATTGATGAGCCCATCCCACACACACACACACACACTGTGCAGCCAAACGTTGAGTGGCGCCGTTCGTCTGTGAGTGAAAATTACCTGCCCGATAATCCTGATTGATAAATGTACGGTTCTCCCGTACGGCCGTGCTCCTTGGCTTCGTCTTTGTCGTAGTTCTGTCACGAAATTAAATAATACAAGAATGACTAATCGCGTTTCATAATTCTTTCACCGTGCCTGGGGCGGCACGGAGACAATGATGTAGTTTTTGTCGTGAAAGCAGAAGCACACGGGGTCAAAACGGCACACCGGAAGGCGGGGGGGGGGGGTTGTGGGTGTGCAGTAAAGTGAAATCCTCCCCCAAGCGCTGAAAAGTCGACGCTGAATTATTCAGCAAATGCGACATGGCCCGGTGTTTGAATAATCCCGCGATGATCAGTCGCGGCATGACTTGTTCATCTGGCGGAAAACTTTTACCCGCCAGTAGCCAGTTTCTTTTTTTGTTGTTGTTTGCATTTGTTGTGCTTTGCAGGTGAGGATGGACCCAAGTTCCGCGCTTAGGGAATGTAAGGCAAGGTTTGGTGTGACGCTGCTTTGCATTTTGATTAGTCTTTACTTTGGCGAACAAATCCCGGGGGGGCGGGCGGGCTGGCGGGAGGTCGAAGGGTTTGGGAACGGATAAAAATCTTAGGACGAGTTGCCATAAATTATGCAACAGTTGTCCCGGTGCCCGCTGCTCGAATTTGTTCGCCCGGCACGGAAAACCAATCATTCGATGGATGATTATTGGAAGGTGGAAAATAATCGAAAATAAGATTAGGATAAGAGCGGCCTGAGTGGACCGCCCCGGAAGCTAAGGTAGACGGATAAAGTTGTTACAAAATAAAGCCAAAAATGGAGTACGGGTCCGTGTTTGGAATAATCTTCAAACAGTTAATTTTGGCCAATATTTACTTTGCTTAACGATGAACCACAGCTCTAAACAGCTCTCGTCTTTTGCGCTCTTTGCAGACATGCCGCCTCTGGAACCTCAGTATTGCAAGCGTGCTAGCGTTAACACTGTCCAATGTGTTCCTCACCGTACGACTGCTGCACAGCGGAGACTGCAACCAGTACGGCACCGTGGACGAGGGTGTGTCGATGGTACCGCGTGCTCCAATCCTTACACCGGCCACCTGCCTGGAGTACGTGCTAGCCGAAAGCCTCGCCAACAGCACGGATAAGGCCGTGTTCTCGGGGTTGGATCTTCGGCTCGGCCGCTGGGACACGCGCCGGCTCTACAAGATCTTCGACTTTGCCGTCGTCGGCGAGCGGTTCCCCGAGCTTTCGGACACGTACAGCGTGTGTCTGGCGACGCAGAGCTCGCTCGAGAAGATCTACTCGCTCGTGCAGGTGTCGCACCACTGGGCCGGCCCGATCTCGACCGCCATCTTTGCGGCCGGGAACGACGAGCTGTATCTGCTGCAGATCTATCTGTCCTACCTGCGCGCCTGCTTTCGGCCGATCCGGGAGCGCGTGAGCTTCCATCTGGTGCTGCCAAAGGAGCGTGCCCCGACGCACCTGAAGAGTGTGCACGTGAGTGATTTCACCAAGTTCGACTGTGCCAAACCGGAGGCGACCCTCAACGACCTGCTGAAGCTGCGCAAGCCGGACACGAGCAAGTGGCGCATCAAGAATCCGTACCCGCAGAACCACCTGCGCAACGTGGCGCGGAAGGGTTGCCAGAGCAGCCACGTCTTTCTCACCGACGTGGACATCGTGCCGAGCGTGAACTTTGCCGAGCAGCTGGACAAGTTCCTGCGGCGGCAGAAGCCGCACCACCTGACGGCGTTCGTCGTGCCGACGTACGAGCTGGACGAGCGGGTGCGGTTCCCGCGCAACAAGACTGACCTGATCCGGCTGGCGAACAAGGGGCTGGCGCGACCGTTCCATCACAAGGTGTTTATCTACAATCAGTTTGCGACCAACTTTTCGCGGTAAGTGGAAATTGAACCGAGCAGAGATAGTGGGCAAGGGTCGCATTTTAGCAGGAGCACTGGTTGCAAGGACAAGCTGTGAGAGCTATCATTAATCTGCAGTGGGTTAGTGTTGATTGTTTCTCGTGATGTTCAATCCACTAAACCGCAAAAGGCCAACTAGCACCGGATTTATGGGGTGCCATTCCGGCAGGCTGGCTGGTCGTAAACCTCTGGAGAAGTAAATTGATTTGACTGTCTCATGACAAGAGGAGCGTCGGGTTTTATGAGTCCTCATCCCACCCGGCCGGTTCACTACCGGCACTGACTGATTTCGATTGTCGCCCCTCTCCCGCTCGCTCGCTGCATCTTCCGGCGGTGCCAATGACTGTTTATTCATTTATTTCATGTAACAATCACTTCGGTTCGATTTTCACGATCGACAGTGCGTGAAGCGGTAGCAGGAGATTTATTATTGCAAGGGCCATTGGCACCGTAGCGTTATTTATCATCGCTTCTGATGCAATCATTAATTCTAGACCGGCCGGGTTGTAGCGTGACGTATGTACTTCCGTGCCACCGGTCGTAGCGGCGGAACAAGGGCAAACGAGATGAGCCATCTGACGGAGACGGATCTGTCCACAAATGGTGGCCACTAGCCTGGGGTTCTCCGCTGGTCAGCCGTGTACGAGCGGTGGCAATGAAATGGAAGCATTTGCCCGCTCCTTCCTTCCCGGCAGTAAAACAAGCTGATGGTGCAATCGTACTAAAAGTGAGTGCCGGCATCGTGCGAGTGGCGTATTTATCACTCGATACGAGCTCAATTTGTTCGGTGGGGTAAGAAGGCTGGCGGGAGGGTTCGATGCAATCAGGGAAGGAATGGACCAGGGCGAGAAAGGATTTAATTTTGCTTATTACGTGTGCGTGCGTACCGGGATGGTAATTGATTGTCTTGGGTGGTGTTGCACGAATGTCGGAGCATGTGTGAAGGGATGGAATCTATAAATGTTTACTGAACCCGATGACAATCCGCCGGTGATTGTGTAGGAACAGATAAAAACGAGAATGACCGGCTGTTACGTGGGCTCATCCTGATTCAGGGTTTTTATGGCAATAGATGATTTTATAGCATGATCATTACAGGGCACTTTCGATACCTTTCTGCATGAATGTTATACAACTATTGAATATAACCACCTAATGTTTTCTACAAACAGCGTTTTCAACAAGGATTAATAATTATTTTTATCTCATAAGTTTTTCTTTTAAGATATAAAACAAAACAGCAAAATAACTCTTTTTAATAGCAAGTGCAGGTCAGCTACACTCACAAACCATCTTCTCAGATCATCGCAGTTAAAATCAATGATACAAAACTAAACCATCCCACCACAGTGGCAAAACTTATGGACATTACTTTAGATCGTTCGGTAAAGTTTATACACCTCGTCCACCATTAAACAATTAAACCGTTGAACGGAACCGTCTGCTGAATGTTCCCGATGCCATCACCAGCTCAAGAAAACTGTGCAAAACGAACGGGCGAAAGATAAAATATCTTCTACATCTCATCGACGCCAGTGCGACCATTTGGTGCGATCGAAATTGGCGGCAAAGTTTGTGGCTAGTGCCAAGCGCTACCGTGGGAAGTAACGAAGGATTTTTTACGATAATTTATGCTGGGTCGATGTGTTTTTGGTCGCCGGTGCTGGACGATGCTTCACGGTGACGGTCTTATATTTTTGAAACAGCAAAGGTTCCCCTAGCGTCAGTGCCGCACTTCTAAATAAGTTCTCTAATTTAAGAGCTCGTAAAAGATGAGATGCTCTGATTTTCGTGTGGCGTGCCGTAATGCCGCGCGACTTGACACATGGGACCGCAACAACCGACAGTCCCGAGCCCAGGTCTGGTTAGGGTTGAGAGGGATTTTCGTGGAGTGTCCTTTTTTGTTTGAAAATTGTCAAGCAGTTGAAGGGAGGGCGCGGCGCGGAAGACAGCAATAAGTCGCAGGGGTAATGGAGCGAGAAAAGTGTGCCCGGTACATTCGACTCCCGGGATGGGGAAAAACATTCTTTGGCCAGATTTTAATACCCCCCCCCGTCCCCAAACGGGCCGTTCGAACAAAGGGATTTTTATAGCATCGATGGCATAATTTTAACCTCGCACTTCCGGGGTTGGTTGGTGAGCCTTTTCGATCGGTTTACGGTGGAAGTTGGAACGGCTGTAGAAGGAACAAAACCAACCGAAGCTTGTTACGAGAGACACTTTGCGTCGATTGCTAATAGCACCGCACAGTGGAGGGATGCGCGGTAATTGCGTGATTTTTACGAGCGGTTAGGAAGTTTTAATCGGTTAATGATCGATGAAGCCGGCTGCTTATGAAGCGATGACGTCCCACTTTTATGCTGTAACCATGTTCTCCCGTTTCTTTCCCAGGTGGCAGGCGGATGTTTCCGAAAGCGACGAAACGAAGGTGTCGCACAATGTGACGAACTTTGAGTTTCTTTATGAACCGTTTTATGTTGCACCCGACACGGTACCGCCGCACGATGAGCGTTTCCTCGGCTACGGTTACACGCGCAATACCCAGGTAAGTAAGTCGGGTTGATGGTGGCTTCGAGTATGGGTAGGTAATATTAATTTTTTTTTCACCAACGGATCGCTTACGTTTAATGGGATTTCTATAATTATTGCATTAGAGGTTCTTTATTTATGAATACCTTCAAAGTGTAGCAAGCAAGTCATTAATTGTATCTAAAACCATCGTTTTCAGATTATTTTGAAGCTTTTATTTTCCACCTAACAGATCGCCGTTTTGGGTTCTTTCCCAAACTTAATGGTTTAGCCTCACTGTATGAATAATTGCCCTCGGCGTGAAGCATCCGAAGCACAATTTATGAATGGAATGAAAACTTTCACGCAGCGAAACATTAAAACTTTCCCATCCTGTTCACGGCCGAGTCGCTTAAAAAACAGCAACCTTGCTGCAACATCAAAATCCGGCTCCTGCCCATCCAGTAGTCGGATTTGTGCTGCAAGGCGCTTCAAGAAAAAGCTGAAAAAAAGACAACGGATAATCCCGGCAAACTCGGCGAAGGCTACCGAAATTAATTGTTGTCCGCGACAGAAGCTTCGGGCGCGCTTTGCTCTAACGCGGCAAGAGAAGGCAAAAACTTTCTGCTACTCGCACAGTTTTCGAACGCATTTCAAACATCAACCGGTTCATTGATTTCGTGAGAAATTTCCATCCATCCCATAAATCATCTTGCTCGCAGCCAGCGGCAGCGACCGCTTGCCAACTTGGGCAGGCGCTTCGGCGTTGGGCCGTAACGTGCCGGGACCGACCCTCGGGCTCCGTTTCGCTTTCTTTCGCACCACACTCATCGCTCCTTCTGGAAGGACCGGGAAAGATAATCCACACACAGTGGTGCGTGGCTTGTGAAATTAAAAAGTTCCTTTTGATGGTTGAACAAGGCGGTGCATTTGCACGGTACGCAACGGCCGCTTTTCGGCCAACCGGCAAATAGTTGGGCCCGACATCACCGACAGTGCGGCTCCGATAATGGTTCTGGTTCGAAGCTGATGCTGCTTGAGCAAGACAAATCGCCGCACTCGTGTGCGCACTTTATTTTTCTCCCTTTCCACGCGCCGGCCCACTTCCAACGATTGCAAATTGGCTATGGAAATTAGTTTCACGCCTGGATGAGTCTGTGCATGTCTGCAGGCTGCATGAGTGCTGGAGTGTGTTTTTTTTCGCTTCTTTCCCTCTCGCCAGTTTTCCCTCTGCTGCTGGGAAATGTGCATCGTGCTTTTGATTTTCGTTCGTAGTCAGTTTGCAGCGACCAAGCTTAGTGGCGCGCATCTACACCGAGGCTAAGCACTCTTTTCTCTTCGGTAAGTGGCAAATGGCGATTGCGCGCTAAATCTGTAAGCCGGAGCGGAAGCACTCTGTGCCAGTCGCCGGCAGACAGCGAGCTGCTTGTACGCGGGGAAACCCAAAACAGCGAACAACGAATGCGTGTAGTTTATGGTTCTGTCGCACTGTTTTTGTTTCATCTACACTCTGTACCGGGGCTTTCCGTTTTTATTTCAGTTAATTACAAACGAAGTGCTTGCCTCATTTCTTTCCCCCGGAGAGCCTCCGAGCGACTAACCAAAAAGAATGAAACTTTTCATTTTCTTCTAGTGTGTACAGGGGATGTGAGACGCGTTATAGTTTATAATTTTCATTACCATGCAAATGGTGCATTTCCTTCCTTCGCTTCGTGTCGCCGACGGGCAGGAAGTTGTCGTAATGTGACGGGCGACGAGCGCAATGCAGTGCGAAATGCATCCGGTTGATGAGCGCCACGTACCGGTGAGATAGCTTTTCACAATATTTTCTTCCGAATCTCATTTCTGGTACGTTGGCAGAAGGAAAAGATGATGGCAGGGGAAAAGTGACAACGCCAGAGAGTAGTTTTTAAAATGAATTAAAAGCGTCAGAAATTTAGTAACGATGGTTTAAGTGGAATTGTCAATTTTCCAAGAATTGAATAAAAGCATAACATGTAGGAAAAGCATAGGATCGTCCTTCGGTGGAAGCTCGAGCTAGACACACTTCTTCTTCTTCTTCTTCTTTGGCCCGTTCATCACTGAGCACGTCCCAGAGACATGGCCAGGTCACCAATCCGTTTCCAGGAAACTCGGTCCAGGGCTGCAGTCCTCCAGCCACGGTTGCATCCGATCTCCGACAGGTTCAGCTCCACTTGATCCAGCCAACGAGCTCGCTGTGCTCCTCTACGCCTCGTACCGAACGGGTCGCTGACGAGCACCTTTCTGGTGGGGCATGAGTCCGGCATCCTCATCACGTGTCCCAACCAGCGTATCCTTCCGGCTTTGGCGGCCGTCAGAATACTTGCATCGCCAAACAGCTCAGCAAGCTCGTGGTTCATTCTCCTTCTCCACACGCCCTGCTCGCACACAACGCCAAAGATAGTCCGTAGCACCCGCCGTTCGAAAATGGCGAGTGCATTGGCGTCCTCCACCAGCATAGTCCAGGACTCGTGCCCGTGGAGGACTATCGGCCGTATCAATGTGCGATATATGGCGCATTTCGTGTGTTGTTGGAGTTTTCTGGATCGTAGGAGTTTGTGGAGCCCGTGGTAGGCACGATTCCCCTAAACAATGCGCCTTTGAGTTTGAGCTAGACACACTATTATGGACAAAGCAAATTATCTTGAATCTCACCTCATTTCTTCCCATCACCTTGATTACAGAAACATAAACACTCTACAATGTGCTATTTTTAGAGCAAACACCAAATACACCGTAACGGTTTGTTATTTTTCAGGCTTTTTCCTTGATCACCATCCCATTTCCACTCACCCCACCGTCCACGCACAATTCGATCAACCAAAGTTTATTTGATTTTACCCGCCCTTCCAATCAGCTTACATGAATAATTTAAAAATCCAATTATTATTTCACCGCTTACCGGCGGCCCGCTAGACTTTTTGCCCGGGTCATCCCAAACTCCTGACGCCTTGGCATTTCCTTTCGGTGTGCGTGTGTGTGTGAGTGCGAGTGGTTTTGCCCTTTTCCCCTTCGTTGTTACTCGATAATTTTCCGATAATGCTGGCGACGTGGGCTCAGGTCACCGTTTCGTGGGGCGGTGGTTTTGTCATAAAGCGACTGTCCGCAAAATATCCCAAAACGCACGACGCCGCTCTTTACCGTTCCTTCGCGCTACAGTAAGCGAAAAGCGAGGCAGGGAAAAGCTCCTTTTTCCCGTGATGTGGACCAACATTCCCGGATCGTTGAATACTGATGATCTCTTTTAACCAATGGGAAAGATTCTTACCCCTTTTTTGCTCTCTCTGTGCGGCGAAGAGAATTCCATTTCAAGTCCTCGACACTTCGGCAAGGAAATCGGAGTTGCTTTGGGTTCAATGCATGTTTTTGCTGCTCAGATTAAACCCAACAGCCGGTAGCTGGGGGGAAAAAGGGAAAATAGTCGTTGACTTTAGCCTTCCTGGCAGACGTGTGAGGCTTTCTTTCTGGACCGCACTCCCCTTACTCGCCTTGCCTAGGAGACACATTTAACTAGCGCGTGTTTGGAATTGATAAAAACTATACTAAAACATTGCTTCGGCCCCGGAATTCGTTCTTCTTTCTGCTGTGGAACATCATCTTTTGGGTATGTGTGTGATTCCATTCTTAAATTTCACCAAACGGCACTTTACGGCCGACCCCAGTCAGCGGTGTCAACCGTTGGCGAGAGGTAAAGTGATAAGATGGAAAGTGTTGCTCGGAGGTTTCGGAGACTTCGGTCTATAATTCTCTACCGTACCGATCGGTGTGAGCGGTGGTTTGTTATTTCTGGGACCTTGCCAGCCCCGGCACGCAGGAAGTAAACGTAAAAATCTGTCCCTAAAATAAAATCCTCCTTACGCCTTCTTTCGCAAACCACACAAAGACGCTCGTGTTCGGGTTTGGCGTTTGGCGTCCTACCAGACAGTGAGTGTGCCTTTTGCACCAATAAATATTATATGATTCAATTTCTGTCACATTACGATAGTGGTGTTGTTTGTTTGGTGCGGTACACGAAAAGGGCAAGGAAGTTAACGGTTTGGAATTCATAACGTGGGACCAAGAAAACGTCGAACGGTCGATAGTAACGAGTGAAGTATATTTTGGAACACTGTTTGAATTATTGTTCTTCTCGGAGGCAACTTTTCCAAAAATATCCTTCCGAAAAAAAGGAAACCCCAGAAGTAACCTGAGAAGATCTGAAGAGACAAGCACAGTGCGTCAGACAGCATCGCTCATCTCTTATTACGAGCTAGACGTAAAACCGTCCCCATCGATCGACATTTTCTCACATTACGTTCGCTGCACCGAATCCAAAAAATGGGACCGCTCGCTTGATGGAGCAATTTACCATGAGATTTTTGTGTGTTTGAGGCACACGTTTAGGCCGTGACAAAGCGAATCCGAATCCTCCTCGACCGACCGGGATTTGATGGACCGTGTAACGTTGCCGACGTGGGGCAGCAGTTGCATACCGCCGAACAGTGCCCTTATTGATTCAGCACCAGGAAAAAAAAAACCCTTTGGAACGCATACGACCAATCGGAAGCCGTTTATCTTGCACATAAGTCGGTCCCGGGTCAGGTTCAGGTTTTGTTTAGATTCTAGTCCTGGGGAAGGTTTTGTTGTTTTGTTTTTACGATCGGGTTGGTAACGATGTTGGAAAACCTAAACATCACACATTTACAAAAAATCGGATGATGCTTCTTTTGTTCTTTAGATTGTAAAAGAGCTCCGCAAAAGCAAACAACGCTCAGGGTTGGTTAGGGGGTTTTTCAAGGAGTGAAGACGGAAACGTGACCCTTTCGCATAGGATGAGAGACACACGAACCGTAAATGAACGCCATACAGTGACACAGTCGCAGGGGCAGTAGGGTTTGACTAGGACTTGGTTTATGTGCTTTACTGCGGATCGTAAACGAGGAAGGTAAACATGAAATTCGACAGAAAATATGACTATGAGTGATGTAATTTATCGTGTAAGTATCGGTTGTTTGGGATGACATATTCAGGCTGCTGACCTGCTTCGGGCGTCCGTTTGCTTTGCGGACACTTAACGGTGTTGTGTTAATAATGGATGCTTTATGGCAACGGATATAAGTGAAACGTATTCTGTTGAACAATATTGTTTCTCTAACAACATGATTTACTTTCTGTCTTTTTTCGTGACGCATGAAAGTACATTAATGTGATTTTGTATGCTGTTAGGCGTGTTGGTTTGTTTATCTAACGCCTAAAAGTATGCAAACGATAGCGTAAGCCTTTTTATAAGGTTATTGGTATAATGTTTTGCCGTCAATACATTCTATTACATTCTGTTTAGCATGTTCTGTCCCATAAATTCAGTGTGGCTATTGTTTGCACAAATAAAGCAATCATCGCAATCGGCGTTACTAACTACTGTTGAAGTGTGCATCGCATTTTCGTGTCGGTGTGTATTTCAACGTTGATTTTTCTTGTTTTTTCGCTCCTCCTCTTCCTCTATGGTTTTGGAAAAAAACGTTTCCAAACGTACGGTAGCAGTACCGTTTTCATTCAATCATCGATCGTCAGGTTGTTTCTTTCACACTGTTTTTTTCTATTTTCGCTTCCTCTCTTTTCCCTTTCCCACAGGTGTACGAAATGTTCGTGGCAGGCTATCAGTTCCAGGTGCTGACGCCTCTGTTCACCGTGCACTGGGGCCTGCAGAACAAGAAGAGCCGTCCGGCGTGGCGCGAACGTCAGAACAACGTCAATCGCAAGTACTTCGAGGTGTTCAAGCGTGAAGTGTTTGCACGCTACCACAAGGATCCGCTGCGCATGCTGCTGCCGAAGAAGTCACCGAAACAGCAGCAGCAGCAGCAGCAGCACGCCCCAGGAGCGATCGCGCCGGGGGTGGCAGGGGCGATAGGCGCCGTTGGGGTCGGTGCAGCCGGGGAGAAGCATTAGCGAAGCAATAGTGCGGGAGAGGCAAGGACAAGAGCGTTGAGTTATAGATAAAACTGTTCGATCGATATTGCAATGGCGAGACCGAAAAACGGTGGCAGTGGGAAAAGCTTGTAAATTAATATGAAAAACCAATCACAAATGAAGACATCAGCCTGGCTCACGGGCAGTACAAATGATAGGCCAGACATGTCTAACACACACACACACACACACTGACACAAACACACACACACAAACACACACAAAGTTTATTCCTTATATTTAGAGGTGATTTTTAAGCTACGCTACACGCCTGTGAAGTTCGTCCGTTTACTCGAGTCCCACGTAGCGGTTCCAGGGTTTTCGGCCAAGATGCGCGTTTGTTTGTTAGAGAAGCACCAAGTAACCGGCACACAATAATTACCTATTGGAACTTACTAGTACTATGCAATTTTCGTTTACGTTTCCTCGTTCCGGCAAGTCTGGATGATAGGTTCCATTTTGGGTGATGGCGAAATGGTAGGCAGCAAGCTTAGGCACAGTGTGAATATAAACGAAGGCAGGTGAAATAGTTGCTTCATGCGCACCCGTGTAATTTTAGGTGTTTGATTGTAGGAGTGAAGCCAGTTTCTAGCAGCCCGCATTGCATACCACACGCCTGCGCCCAATTGCCCAGTGTTATTCTAAAACGTTCAAGTGTCCCCGCGTATATGGGCAGCATGTCAGCCATGTTTAGAAAAAAAAATTGTATCCGGTAAGACAAACCAACTTGATCTCACGCGTATAGAGAGCATCGAATTCTTATGCTTTGTGCTAAAGTGAATTATAACCATCCTTCTCCCCCTTAGCCAACATGTTGTTGTTCGTCCGTTGTAAATAGGTATTTTGTAAGCAGAAGTGGAGGTGACGTAAAGGTGTATACATTATGCCATAAATAAATGTGACGGTTTTTCGTTTTTGAAATTTTCATTCCGGTGTACTGTTTTGTCATTTCACCTCGCAAAACCTGTCGCGACGGACAAAGTTGGGACTATATCGCACCTATATAGTTCCAGTACTGCCGTATGCCTCTGAGTCATGGACTTTGTCCAAATCTTACGAAACT